>JAVQJL010104359.1:0-12110 GCA_036024295.1 Nannoperca obscura | reverse complement strand
CCCCCCCCCCCCCCCCCCCCCCCCCCCCCCCCAACCCAAATTGTCTTCATCTCTTTTAGTGTTTTCCCTCTGTGAAGTAAGTGTAAGTATGTTTCAGTATGTAAATTCACTTGTCTTTCTATTGTTTTGGCTCAGCCTATGGATTTTTGCATTTTATTCAGTATTTTTTAATCTATGGGTCCTGTTTGGAATTTATTCTTTTGGGATGAGTTTCATCAAAATGCTGAGCTCTATTAATTCTGAGTTTCCATGAAGGTGCCATTTGACTTTCAAAGTTTGAAAGTTTGTATAATGGGGAGTTATTCTGTTTTAACTTTGACATATTGAGCTGAGTCTTGCTGCGACGGGGCACTTTTTTCTTTGAAGCCCTCAGGGTTAAAAGCAGTTGTTGGCCCTCGTTTAGCAGCAGGCCATGGCTGTCTGAGCTTGTGCCCAGACCTCCATCCTCACAGTCTTCAACACGCGTCCATAAAGCACAGTGACACTCGTGACAGACAAATTGCATCCCGAGTCGCCAGCGGGAAGAGGAGCATGAGGGATGCATCAGTCAGTGCCATACTTTCTCCTGATGGATCGCTCATTGGCCTTCTCATTGATAAAACAGCTGGGGAAACACTGTAAAACATGGGTACCTTATGGCTTCCTGGCCCACACTTTACCATAAACCGGTTTATTGCAAGCATCCCCTCTTGATTAGTTAGATTAACATAATTTCTCTGTACATTATGTGACATTGCTATAAAACAAAGGCTGTTTATGTAATGGATGCAAAGAGTTCATGACAAATGTTTCTAACCGTTTCTCAGATGAGGGATGGATTTTAGGGAACTATAACGACAGGACACGGGATTGCTTGAGTGTTTTAAGTGTACTCAATTTGTGTCCCCTGTATTTGGAAGTGACAGGATCAAGCTAAAGGAGACTGTTACAAAGGTGTCTCCTCAAAACTGTCCACTAAACTAAGTCAAAGTTAGCCTTTTCAGTGATCTGCGGCTTCAGAAAGGAACCTGCTTTCACTAAACAAATTCAGCCTCTGATTCAGCTTCTGATTTCCTTTTTGGACCAAGTGTGACTCATCTGCAGCATCTGTTCATTATCATCATATTAAAAATATGCACTTCACATATGGCACCAATAGAATCACTTCAATAATGATATCAAACCTGGGCTTAAATCCTTAACTTTTCTTAGTTTTAAAAATTGTAATATGTCAGCTGTATGGTCAAGTGTTGTTAGACCTTAAGAGTGGCATATTATGAATAGTTTACTTAAAGTAAATGTGCTGCTATTCAGTATTTGCCACCTGACTGCCTGTTAAATGCCAATGAAGTCTGTTTTAAACAACGTTGCATAAAGTGACGCATTTTCTGCCATTTATGTAGTTTCATTCATTTGTAATCGGCAGCAAAACGTGAGCAGTAGAAAAACGTCACAGCTTCAATAGATGATTCAAACAAACAGAACTTTGACGTAGTGCCAATACCATGGCACGTTTATTCAGAATATCATTAGCATAGTGCGTTTAGTCATTTAGCTGTATTTATAAATTGTTTATAAACCATGTGCATGTATCACATAGGTCAAAAAGACTTGAGTTCTTGTTTGCCTTTAGTAAAAGGTACAACTTCACTCTACTTAAAACGTGTATCTTTTGTATAAAAGATACAAATGCTTTATAATGAAAGCATCTCTTTGAAAATTCAAATCAAAGCCTCACTTATATAATAAAAATTAGGGTCTTGTGAAATAAAAATGGAAACATATTGTCAGCTGAGAACAGCAAAGACTTTTTCTGCCAACCGTAAACGTGAAGTAACTTAGCTCAACACTTGCCTTCAGATAAGAGGTGAGGTTCTCATGGCATCCAATGTATTAAACCCAACAAAATTAGTTTTGTTCCAAATCTTATCTTTTTATGTTCAGTGTACAGCTGGTGGGGTGACCTCATATTCTTAAGCACTGAAAGTATTGTTTTGTTCCTTTTTTAAGAAAGTGAAATGAGTCCTTTTGTAACATGTAAGTTAAGGAGAATGAGATCACACTCATACCTGGTCACACACAAAGTCTTTTACTGCATAGCCTCCATTTTAAGGCTGTCCAAGGTTTACCTTTCAGAACGTGAAAGGCCTTATTGAGAATGGTGAAGGCCTGTCTACTTATCAGAATAAGGTAAACCCTTGTGTTTCATATCAAGATCTGGGCCTTTATAATAGCCCTTTTTTTAATATGCAACATCTAACATCGTTGAGTTCGCTTATCCGAGTTCACATATTAAATGACTGCTATGAATACAGAATATACAAGCTTATTTTTCTACTAATACTTCAAACTGATATGATTTTCTCTGATTTTTTTAATAATGTGCAACCTTATCTCCAGTGTGGTACCAGAGATGGGCAGATAGACAGTTTTTCTGTTTTTTTTTGTGCATGATGTGGAGCTGTGGAGAGAGATTTACAGAAACGTTATGTCCTTTGAGTGGCTTTGTTGTGTAAAATTACAAGAGCATTTATGGATCACAGTTCATGTGCTGGAATAATAAACAATTTTGTAAGTAGGGTCCTCCAGACCAGATTTTGTCCTTGTTAGATTGTACAAAGAATTCATTTTTCATACATCTGTATATAAGATGGCATAAGTCCTCCAGAGTGTAGAGCTGTAGTTCAGAAGATAACATCAACATCAATCTTGATTTTGACTAATCCTGACTTTCTCCTCCATTACAGACTTGAGTGATGTAGACAAAAAAGCTTTAGAGCTAACACATTTATATTCTGTACAACCTTAATAAAAATTATGCTCTCACCAAAGAAAGGAGCTGTAACTGAATAACAATTTATTTATTTATATAGCACCATATCATAACAAAGTTATTTCAGGGCACTTTATTTACAAAGTCCCACCATGAGCAAGCACTAGGCGACAATGGCAAGGATGTAACCTCGAGCAGGCTCTTGGTGGGCGGTCATCTGCCTCGACCGTTTGGGTTGAAAGGTCGGGGGGGGGGCAGGAGAGAGAGTGGGATGAAGGAGAACATGCAGTAGTAAAGAACCGTTCTACATAGATAAGGTAATAGATTTGGTAATGGTATTGATGTTGATATTAATAAAAAATAATGCTAATAGCAGTATAATGAGAGCAATAGCAGGAGCACAGGGGCAGCAGGTGCATCCACAGATTCAGACTCCACAGCTAGAGAGAGAGAGAGAGAGAGAGAGAGAGAGAGTTGAATTAGTAACAAGCATTAATGGGATATGAGTGTGTACAAATGGAGAGGAAGAGAGAGGAGAGGAGCTCAGTGTATCCTAGGAAGTCTCCCAGCAGTCTCAGCCTATAGCAGCATAACTAAGGGGTGTTCTTCACCTGTGATAATGTTTTAATATAATGTGTAATGTTTTACCTTTTTGGTTTCTGTCACATTGAATTATAATTTATTACGCACTAGGAAAAAAAAACAATTTAAGCAAAACCATGTTAGTTTCAAAATACTGTGAATTGTGCCAATTTCAGAGAATTTAGAGGATACACAAGCGTAGAGTGTTTTTAAAGATATTTGCTTCAGGAGCATAAAATTCAAAATCACAATAAAAAAAAGATTATATATAAATATAGTCGGGAAAGAAATAAAAAACAAAAACAAATGCTTGACTAACAATGAACAATGGTGAAGTCTTGACTTTATTTAAACCAGGTTTTGCATAAGGAAATATGTATGTTAATGCAGTCATAATGCTTCAGTATTCACATGTCAGAATGCTAAACCAGAAGCCCATAAATCATTACAGCATGTGATACATATTGATTTAGGGAGTTTCGGACGTCTTTAACCTCAACCTTGATGTTCTCTTTTTATCATTTAAATAGATTGAGGGAGCAAATGTAAAACCCCGTGGAGTGACCATTCAACCCTGGCGGGCCTTTGATAGTTATCAGCCAGACTAAGGCCTTATCTTGGCTGTCTGGAGCCCTCGGAGGAACTTTGGCTCTAAACACATGCTGCTCTAATTTGATCCCAGTACCCCAACATTGAATTCTCATCCCTCATCTGCCTCAGAATCAAATCAAATCACTGCTGGTTGAATTAGCTTGAAATTGCTATCTAATTAGTATTACAAGGAGTCATTTCCTCTGTTTACAGAAACACACAGAACAAGTGAATCATTGAGGGATAATCTCTGATCTCTTATTATGTCCTTCTTTGTCTTTGCAGCAGCAGGTAATAAATATATCGAAGCCAGTTGCAGTCCCACAGATTCAAGTCCAAGCGGGACAATCCTCTGTGCAACCCGTTTCACTCACGCAGGCTGCAGACCAGCCCAGAATCCTCTACCAGTGTGGGGACTGTGACGAACTTTTCAAGAGCCTGGACCGTTGGCAGCAACACCGCAAAGAAGAGACGTGTCAGCAGTCTGCCTCTGAGAGCAATGCAAAACCTGAATCACAACCTGAGCCAGAGGCCGCTTCAGCTCAGGGCTCCGGTTCAGCTCTAAATCCAGACGAGCCTTCTTTCTTGCAGAGCGACGTCAGCGAGAGTAAGCCAGAACCAGAGGAGAGATTCATAGTCGAGGAAGAGACGGCGCAGGTTGCAGAAGCCTCTTCAGCTCAGAGCGCTGATCCTCCCGTTTCGGAGGATTCGTCTCCCAGAAAGAGAGGGGCAAACAAAAAGCCTAAGCCCGAACCGGTGCTTCTGTGTGTGGATTGTGGCTCATGCTTCGGCTTGGTGTCTGAACTGGTGGCCCACCGCAAGACCCAACATGGCTTTGGGGAAGCTCTGCACCGCTGCTCTGTGTGTGGGGAAAGCTTCCTAAACACCACCCTGTTTCTCTACCACCGCAAGCAACACCGGCAGAAAGGCGAGGAAAAAGCGCCAGTGGTCCCTGAAGAGACGTCGGAGGAGGTTTGTACTCGGAGCAATGGGACGGACGAGCAGGGGCAGGATGCCACTCCCTGCACCACCAGCGTCGCCTCCATCTTCACACAGCCCGAGCTGTTCATGTGCACCCAGTGCGGGCAGAGCTTCGGCGATGAGGGAGGGCTGGTCACCCACCGTAAGCAGAAGCACGACCTGAAGGAGCCTCTACACAGCTGCCCCCATTGTGGGGAGAGCTTCATGAACACCACCCAGTACCTGTACCATCGCCGGCAGCATCGGTTCATGTCGGGGATAGAGGTGGCAGATGGAGCTGAAACTGGTGATGATGAAATGGCCACCACTCAACCTCAGGATGCCCCACAGAGCTCAAAGCGGCTTCTTTCCCCTCCGGCCTCTGCCAGTGAATCAGGTTCACCCCTCCCTAAGAGAAGTAGGCCCTCTTTCAGGATCCTGAGCGGTGTTAATGCGCTCAAAGGTAAGCGGAAACATTTGTTTTAAAGCCCATTTGGGGCAAAATAAGACATTGACACAGGATGTTTTGGTCCTTTTTTTTGGTTTTTTTAATGAACAGTTGTTTGTGTTATCAGGAAACAGGGGTTCAGGCACCAGAGAGGAATCGGAGGGCAGCACAGCAGCAGACTCGGACAACACCAACCACCCTCCACCTGCCAAGCTGCTGCAGGACTGGGCCCGCACGCCGTTACCTCATGTTTGCCCATACTGTGGCAAAACCTTCACACGGCGCGTCTTCCTCCGCACCCATGTCTACAGCCACACCGGAGAGAAGCTCTTCACATGCATGGTGCCAATCACAGTTTAATCATTAATCATTTCTTCAGTCGGAGGGATCATTTCTTTTGCTGTAATTGTCAATTATGTCATGCAGCTGACATTGATGAGATGATGCAATGCTTTTGAAGCGGCTTAGGTTGAACCTCCAGCCTCATTATATGTGACAGATTTTCTAGTGAAATGTTTTTAGAAAATTATAATATGAGCAGACAGCCACATACAACTTAAATTATTCCCTTACAAGAGGCACTTGTAAATACAACGATGGTTACTAATCCTGATTGTTGTTGTTGTTGTTGTGAAGGTGTGCACAAAGTCCTTCACTAACTCCCAGAGCCTGCTGCGCCACAGCATGAGCCACACGGCCAACAAGCCCTTCAGCTGCAATGTTTGTGGAAAAAACTTCTCCCAGGCAGCCACCCTGAAGAGACACCAACGCATTCACACATCAACACTGCCTCGGCGCAAGCGGGGACGCAAACCGGTACAGTCTCTACCACCTTCTTTTTCTTTTTTTTTTATTAAAATAAAAATGTACGGGTTTAATTTCAAAATCTCACAAATGAAATGTGAAGCTGATTCTGAGAGATTAACTTGGATGTCACTAGTCGTTTTGTTAGTGGGTGTCACACCTTGAAATGGTATAACGCTTATTCTGAAACAAAAACCGTTCATCATTTCTGAAAAAGAATGATTGTTATTTGTAGATGACTTGCTGTGAAATCCTGTTTTTATTGACCTTGACTGCTGTGGCCCTCAATACAGGTGTGCACTTTGGACAACGAGGGAGCTGCTCATCTCTTCGCTTGTCCTCACTGCCCCTCGCGGTTCAACACGGAGGATCAGCTTAACCATCACAAGTAATAACAACAACAATAACAATTGAGCAACATTAGTTATTCAGCCCTCTTTATGTGCACGAGTGAAGGTAGAAATAACAACAACTCCTCTAACGACTTCCTTTACACACACACACACAACACTATATATTCACCCCTCTAACTAGCTCTAAACATCTTGATTTCCATATAGATATTCAATAATTCCCAACCCTGTTTACCTTGCAAATACATTAGAATTACGCTTCCAAACAGAACGCAGGACAGGATTTAGATAAACCACCCCCACCCCTCGCCAGGAGCCGTAGTAGCTGAGCCGTGTCCAACTACTGAGCAAGACCTTTAAGCTGTGCTGCGAACACGCTGACTGAGATGTCTGGGTGCCCTTGAGCCTCAGCCACATATGATTGACAGACAGAGGGCCAGTAAATTAAGATGATACCGATAACAGCCCAGGATGGGGGAAGAGGCTGGTCCTGTCCTACCTGGATGAGCAAAGGGGAGAGGATATACTGTGAATATGTACGGTGCACATTGAATGTGAAATAAAACGGTGTCTACAAGGTCAAAGCACTGCCATTAGACATTGCAGTGTGTTAATTGTATACATGTTTTGTGGATGTGAACACTGAAAATGAAAGTCACTTTTGAGTTAAAATGAACAAAGGTATTCAGTTTCCTATCTTAAAAGATGAGGAAAAGCAGCATCTTCACATTTGAGAAGGTGAAACCAGCACAAGTTTGGCATTTCTTTCTTAAAAACAATGGCTTAAACAATTGTGTTTAACAAAATTCTTGCTGATTAACTTTCTATCGATCGACAAATCGATTATTCATGGTATTGGTTGAACCTCTAATCAGTGTACACCTTCGTGTAGTACTCACCAGCGTCACCCCTACTCATTAAAGAATATCTGCCTGGGAGAAGAGGTGACCCTGGCAAACATTTTAATTCCCCCAGCGGCCTCAGGGTCAGCTGTCGCTGAAATATTGATTTCTATTGTCTATTTAACAGGGCACAGAAACAACCTGGCCTCTTACGGACCTTGAGAGGCCCTTGCCCATCACCTCTAGCATCCTTTACTCGTGCACTTAAGTACTTTTGCTGTAACATTACCTGGAGCAGTATGATGTACATAATACATATACTTATACATATACTATGCATGCGATATTTAGCGGAGCGTTATGTTTCCTGAACTTCAACATCACCTGTGTTTGTTCTGATTATGAGAAGCTGCCTAATGAACCAGTATACACTTTTTTTTTTCTCCGTGCTGTGAAAGCAGGCCTGATGCAGCATTAGGTGAATACATCCTAGCATTTCTCTCCTCCCCCAAGGCTATATCCAGCGTAACGTTATGCAATGGATAAATATAGTCTTTCATGTCCTAACTCTGACTCCTCCCAATTTACTGCTGTTCTTTTATCTCCAGCCGTTATACACTCAGCTAATACCCCTTATTTAACCTGAAGCTCAGCTAAGCACATACTTGATGGTAATCCTCCTATGAGTCACATATAGGGCGGCAGCTTAAAACCACAACACGACTTTCCCCCTCTCTTTTTTAGTTACTGTCTTTAAACCTTAAACTATGGATAATTATTTAATGTATTTGTTTGTATGGCTTTTGCCAGTTCCCATGAGTCGTGTCCATGGTATTCTTTTTTTTCTTTTTTTTTTGCAGTTGATAATAAGTTTGAACATTATCATTAGTATGCTTCATAGTTAAAGCACTTTCATGAATACGTGTGTTTTTGTGTATTAAAACAGACTGCTGCACACCAGCCATCCATTCCCCTGCCCCGAATGTGGAGAGGCCTTCAAACGCAGGAAAGACCTGGACCTGCACTCGCTCACGCACCAAGGTGAGAGTTCAGGGCTCAGCATTTTTTTTTTTTCATCCTTTCACCGTGTGACCATTTCCTCTCGTCTGTCTCTGATCAGTGTTTGCATCTATTTATCTAAAATGATAATGAAGATCTATATTCCGTAGTAGCCCAGCGTATGTCCTCTTGATGCATATCCATTACATACGGGAGCCCGTCATTTTTCAACACAAAGCGACGTCCTTATCAAGAAATCGGATACAAACCCCTGTGCCAGCTTGTAATGGAAACCAATTGATATGATGTTCTTATCAGTGCATGCTGTGAATTTCTATTGATTAATGCAAAGTCTTGCGATAAATGCCTCCATCAGCTTGCGCGGGGGGCCTGCCTTGTTTATTTACAAACACGTCCATGTTTTGCGTCGCATATGTGCATTGTTCCTCCGATGCATTAGGTCAACGACTTTGCATTGATCTGTGTCCCATGTGGAACGCAGGATAAAGGTGCAGGTAAATGAATTGGGGGACGTTGGAAGGTCAACCTCATTAGTTGAGCTCCAAGAGTCAACCGGCAGCAGAGTTAGGAAGTATGTGGCTCCTCCGAGAGAGATGATTGGAGAGATTGATCCATTGATCAGTCCAGGGCCATAGGCTGAGATTGTCCTCATTAAAGGTTTAATTAGAGGGTCCCAATGGAGAGCAGAGCGGATCGCCCCCACTGGGACAGACAGTACAGATGGTTAGCAGATTGCAAGATGTTGGCGTGACGACCTGTGGACATGCTGATGAACATCAGTGTCAGCGGTTTCAAGAGCAACGCAGCCAGAGTGCGGTTTGCTTTGCCAAAATACTAGGGCACCGGCTAATTAGAGCACAAATGATTAGTTGAGCGATTGATTAGCTGAAAGTTATTCTGCAACAATTCTGACAATTGATTAATCACTTTTCAAGCAAAAATGCCAAACTTTTGCTGATTTTGGGTTCTTAGTTGCTTTTCTCTGTTTTATATCACTGTAAATTTTGTATTTTTAGGTTTTGGACAGTTTATTGAGACAAAAGCAACTTGAAGATGTCATGTTGGGCTCTGGGAAATTGTGGCGCTTTATTTATTTATTTATTTGTTTGTTTGCTATTTTCAGACATTTTATAGACCAAACAACTAATCAGTTAAACGAAAGCACCCGGCTGGATCAATTCATAATGAAAATAATTGTTAGTTGCAGCTCTACGAATAATGATTATTGATTAAGCCCAAGAGAATTCTTGTTTTGCCAACTGTCCAAAAACAAAAATATTTTCTTTATTATCATATAAAACAGCAGACATTTTGACTTCTCATGGTAGGAAAAGTAAAAGTGTTACTAATAACATTAATCCTACAGTTTAACGCTATTAAAGTGTCCCAGGAAGCCGTGACAATGACTCATCATGATATAAAATAATAAATCTGATCAGCATGGACAATACCAGGACCTGAAATTGAAGCATCTAAATGGGATTCAGCCATTATTAATGTCATTGTTTATACCTGTTTTTCCTACGGTGACTTGTCAAAGTGGCTTTAATGGAAAAGGCCTATTGTTTAATCCCCAAATTACAACATCTTGTGCCCCGACTCTGCTTGTATCCACATTATAAGCGATCATTGACCGCAAGCACATTCTGTGTCTAAAACCTTCCACTGTTCCATTGCAGACAAGCAGCCGGCAACATGTCTTCACTGTTCATCCCAGTTTGTGAACCAGTCAGTGCTGGAAATCCACATGCAGCGTTGCCCTACCACAGAGGAGGAGAAGAATACTGGTCGAGGACGCGGTCAGGGCCGCGGGCGATGCACCGGACAGGTCGGGACAACTGAAAATCACATCTGATTATAGCTTTTCTAGGTCTTCTCTACTTCAAAGATATTCAGAGTGAGAGATTGCTACATCTTAAGTGACAGAAGATGAAAAAAGTAGTCAGACCATGTGTTGAAATCCTCATCAGTTAAATAGATAGCCAGCAGTCATGACAGAAAGGAAATGTGTGGTTAGCAGAAAGGTGGGTGACATCCAACAAGGTCCTCAGGCGTAATCAAACTGTGATGATCACGAAGACACCGGCCCTTTTCCCTTTCCTTAATTACCCACCTGTCTGTTTTCCATTTTTTAACTTTCTTGTTCTCCCTCCCACCTTATTCCTCCCCCTTTTATGCCTCCCCCAGATTGAGTGTGACCTATGTGGCCACCGTTGCATGACCCAGGAGGGCCTTGACCTCCATCGGCTATCCCACACGGGCCAGACGCCTCTCAAATGCCCAGTGAGGCCTTGCCGCCGCCGATTTACCTCCAACAGTTCGCTGGAGGACCACGTGCTGGCCCATTTCCAAGGAACGCTCAGCAAGTCCAAAAACCGACCCCGCTTCCGCTGTCAGATTTGCCACAAGGAATTTTCCTACAATTCCACCTTCAATGTTCACATGAGGACGCACACTGATGAGAGGCCCTTTGAGGTAAGAAGTGTGTGTGTGTGTGTGTGTGTGTGTGTGTGTGTGTGTGTGTGTGGATAAAAAGGGAATTTCTCACAACCTTCTGAACCACATTTTGTCCTTTTTTCATACAAGGCTTTCAGACCCTTTAACCCCTGTATTTCAAATTTGAAATCGAGCACTGCCTCCCCCACCCCACCCCCCATGATCACCCCCGTCACCCCTGTTCATAGCTGTGTCTCTCTGCTTCTGGACCATGGCCAATTGTGCAGTGTGTCCTGTGGGTGTTTCCTCCCTCCCTGTGTACCTGTGATTAATGGCATGCCTGAGTTAGGGCCTGTCAGCTCCCCTCTGTGCCTGTTACTATTCTGGGACTCTCTCCCTCTCTCTGCTGCTCTGGTGACGAGGCAGGACATCAACTATAGACCCACCCAAGCCCATCACAGCACGTCGCACTGTAGAAATTGATTTAATGTTTGTGGCTTTGCTTTGAGCCCCATCCTATCAAGCATGCTAAGGATTGAGGTTCAGCACACACAGGCAGTTATGGGGAGGAATTTTAATTTAACCCAAATATACTGTGCGTTCCTGAAGGAAAACCTATATTTGCTGAGTGTATAAAGAGCAAACTCAACAGGAACGGTCATTTTATTAGAGTATATCTCGCAAAGATACTGAAACTGCAAAACTGACAACAGGGATTAGAGTTTCAATCTGAGTGTCCCCAGTAGGAATCAAAGCAAAGCACAACAAAGTCATTCTCTTGTAGTGCTTCAGGTTTAATCTAGTTGTACTGCACTCAGGTGGCAGCAAGCAGAGAGTGCATGTTGTGGTGTCAGAAGAGGTACGCCTGTGAAATTGTTGATGTGATTTACTTTATTTAGAAACATTTTCGCTCTCAGCTCACTGGGAGCATTTCTTTCTGGTGTCCACTGTGCAGGTGATCACACTATCCTCCACACACTCGTAGAGCGGCAACAATGAGTCGATTAGTTGATCGACATATTATTAATCAATCATGCAAGTCGTTTTTTTTAAAGCAAAAATGCCAAATAATCTTCAGCTTCTTAAATGTAAATATTTGCTGATGGTCTATGAGAGTGAACTGTCTTCAGTCTTTGGGTTTGGACTGTTGGTAGGATGAAATAAGACATTCGAAGCCTGAGGACAGCGTAATGCACTTTTTTTTTTTAATACTGTTTTTAACAGTTTTCTGATGTTTTATAACCGTAACATTATTGTCAGTTGGGGGGGGGGGGGGGGGGGGGGGGGGGGGGGGGGGGGGGGGGGGGGGGGGGGGGGGGGGC
>JAVQJL010104358.1:0-22470 GCA_036024295.1 Nannoperca obscura | reverse complement strand
CCCCCCCCCCCCCCCCCCCCCCCCCCCCCCCCCCCCCCCCCCCCCCCCCCCCCCCCCCCCCAACGCGTAGGAGTCGAGACGAATGTCAGAGTAGACCAAAAATCATTTCCTGACTGGATATTTATGGCTTCCGCGTTCAAAAAGAAAAAAAAAAGTGAATAAATGCACACGCACTAACTTTGACATCCAAAAGTTTGTTTTTCAAAGTTCTTGAAACTTGATTTTATCCAAGCAGGAGGCATTTGAAGACTAGCGCCAAATGATCCCCCAATGCGCGGGGAGAGCACACGCCTCCTCCTGCACTGCTGCATGCACAAGATACACTATCATTAACATTATCAAGAAATTAGAGACCTACTGGACACATTGTGTGCAAAAAAAAACACCAAATGTACCATCCGCAAACTTAAAAGCATCGCTACATTCGTCATTTAGGAACGTTAGAGGCTACCTACAACTTTATCTTTCTATACATCTATTCAAGATTTACGATTTTTATTCTCAAGAAAAAAAATAAAATAAGTATGAGCAAAAAATATGAGCCATTCAACGCAAGTAGAGGTGATAAATGAATATCAAATCACTTACAGATTTTGCTTGTTGTATGATCCGTAAGAGGAAAATGCACAAGAATAGTTATAGTTCCAGAGAAGCTTCTCCTTGTCTTTGTTATCCACTTGGGGACGTGTGCTGATCAGAAGTGGGCACTAACTGGATACTCGCTGAATTTATACCCTGAAGTGGGTTTTCCCCGGCTGGGCACGAAGACGTGAACGCTGTAAAAAATGTCCACCCGGATAAAAAATAATTTGAAAACATGTTGACAAACAATTCTGTTATTCAAAGAGCAGTTGAAATATTTTCCTATATAATTATTACTTAACAGGTTTTTAACCATTGAAAGTTTATGCATATACTGTTTTTTTAATGAATGGTGCATGTCGTGACTAGAGGTAGAAAAAGCTGATCAGTGCAGTTAACGCTAAAATCATGATTTTTAAACAAACAAAATAAAATAAAAATGTTCAACCAAAGTGACTTGCACTGTAATCAACTGATGTCACCTCTGTATATTTGCAGATCACACCAAATACTAAATGTCACTTGAAAATGCTGCAGGATCAATCATATAAAAAATGAAGTTAGGCTAAGGTTGATATTTTTTACAGCGCTTCGGCGCATGCGCAGCTGCCCCCAACTTCCAGCAGTAGGTCGGTTTCCGAGAAATCACGCTGTTGAATGAAAGAAGGAAGTTAATAACAACATCGTGCGATTACGGTGACTTCTTAAACGTAAACTGGACCGACCAAAGTTGAACAGGTTGACTTCTGTCACTTTCATGCTTTTTTTTAATATTTAGCACGGGACATGTCTGCAGACTTTGCAAATATGTTTAAATATTGCATGGCATGTGATATTTGTGTGTGATATTTCGTCACAGAAAAAATAAAAATAAATACTAAAGCGTGGCAGGCTATGGTTTTGTTATTATATGTTGATGTGTGTTTATTTAATGTCATATAATGGAGCATACATAGTTATAACTATAGTATTATTATTAATAATAAAAAAACAATTAAAATGTCTAGTAGTGCCCCAGCAGCAGTGATAGAATCAGTAATATCAAGTTTTGACATTGTGCAAAGTGTACCATATTAAAATAACAATTTGTATATAAACCATCATAATAAAAAAGCAGAATTGCTACTTTAACCTACATATACACACATACACACACGCGTGTACACGCGCCTCTTTTTCTTTCTCCAAATACCAAAGCTGACCTAACAGCTTGGCATGATAAATATGTGCATGGGAGCAGCCCTTTTAGTATAATCAGCAACCGAGCTGAGAATTCGGGCATTTACAAGAAATAATGTAGTATCTTCAGTCACCTGTCGGGGCAGTGTTGCACAGGGGCTAATACAGTGTGATGAGGTGCTGCTGACAGAGGCGGCAGTGAGCGATACGCGGAAGTAACAGCTGTGCGTGCTCAAAGAGACAGGCAGCAGAGCTTTTATTACACAGTATCATTCTTATCTGTGATAAACCATCCACATAAGAAATAAATCAACGCGTGCACAAAACTGCAAGTCAGTATCTATATTCAAGGACGTTATTACAGCGTATCTTCTTAAACCTTTTTGCATTCCGGTGCTCGGATTTCTCCCTTTTTTTTTTTTTTGCAGCTTTACAGAATTTTTTTAATCCCGGAGCTGGTGTTATATAACGGCGCGGTCCCACGCTTGTCTGGCGTTGTTCATGGGGTGCCGGGAAGCCCCACACACACCAGTGTTGTCGCATACCGGTGCTGTCCATCTAGGGTACTTCCCGCGTGGTGCTCTCGCGCTCGCCCCTGCTGCGTGCGTGTGAGTCGAGTCTCGAGGCGCGCGAGCGCGCTCGGGAGGGAATAGCAGGGATTTTTCCTGCGGAGTTTTCACCGGCAATCAGTCAGTGGGATTTCCCAGTGAAGACACAGTTTTGGATTTGTAGGGGAAAATCATCCCGACTTTCCAACCTATTGTTGGTTTGTTTGAACACATGAAGCTGTCGTTGATAACGCCGTTGTTGATGGATGACAGCGGTGTGGAGATAAAGATGTGAATTATAGGAATTCACTGGAGTGACTGACGCAAAACACATGTAACTTTGTAGAGTTTACTTTTAGATTTGACTGGTTAGTTGTGTTTTCAGATCAGGATTATTACAAATAAATTATTTTTAAAAGCACTAACTTTAGTAGTTGATTAATTGCATAGAAGAGAATTAAAAACATACTTCTGCGACACAAAACTGTGTTCATTTTTTCCGAATTTTCTCTAAAAATGGAGATAGTAGTTAGTCCTTTGAAAATATCCAAACAAAACAATTTCACAAGTCACATTTAGACAGTTCATTTTAGGAAAGTATTATGAAAGTTTAAGAGTTATGCAGCGGAACCATGTAATGGACATGAAACTGGTTATTTTTAATCATTTATTCAAAAGCAACTTCAATATCATGTTTTTATTTTAAACTTTCTCATTTCTATCAACAGTGAAACATTTAGATCTATAACTGAACTGTCCTCCAGAACTATAACTACACGTTGAGACCAACCTGCTCACCATTTCCAAGAGTCAACCCATATCTACTTAATTTACAACCTTACAATCCTGTGTTTTCACACCCCCTTCATAAATTCATATACATTTATTACACTCTGTGCATACAGAGATGGTTATTCTGATTATTTAGGCCACCTGCAAGGTTAAGACAGTAAATTGAGGCTTTGCGATGAGACAAGCAGCTTGAGTATTCAATCTCTCCCTGGACCATCTGCTTTGAGAGCTCACTGACACTGGAACAAAGCTCTTGTAATTTAACCTGCAACTGCACTGTGGCATCATGGGGGTGTGGGAGGGCATAAGCAGCGGGGTAGAATATATACTTTCTTTCAGATGACACATTTTACTCCCTTTGGTCTAAATTTGAGCGGGATTTAGTGTTTTCTTTAGTGTCAGATTTTTGTAGTAGTTTGTAGAAGCACAAATGTTTCAGTTTGTTTTAACTTGTTGCCTGTTTCTGGATACTGGCTGCACGCATTGTCGTCGCCTTTTGACTGTCAAGGTTAGTTTTGTGTTTTATTCAAACCCAACAGGCTTTTTTTTCAGCTTGGTCATTGGTTTACATTTGTTCTTCTCTCCTCTCTCAGTGGTAGTTTTCTTCTTCTTTTCTCACACAAGAAATATTTGCCACATCAAACACTCACCTGACAAAGCACCTGCAGTGACTGAGGGGGGGGACTGTGTAATGCGGATCTAATTTAAAGCTCTGCACTGATTAATAACCTCTCTAGGATATTATATTGGAATTAATTCATTAGGTGTGAATTAAGTTCAAGTTTCTGTTAGTTCATGACGCTGGTGGGGAGGGAGGGAGAAAAAGACGGGTGGTAAAAAGAGGGATGATCTGGGTGTAGTTCATTGATGAGACAAAGGTAAGAGTAGAAATGGAAAGAGTGCTAAAAATATATTATTGCAACAAGTTTTTCAACACACACCTAAAATATACAGACTTGAGTTAACATGTCTAGTTTCCGTGACTAACTTAAACATCCCTCAGGTCAATGAGACACAAATTACATCATCACTGCAGATTTCCCTCAAACAAGCCTGACGTTTGGTTCTTAAAGTTTAGCACCCCCTCCAGCCCAATAAGTGTACTGTTTGTGAGTGTCATGACAGAGACTCAACACACCCTCCTTTGGAAGTTCATCAAGAGCAGGCTAGACGTGTAAGAGGTTGTTGCAGTTTAGTTGAAATAGTCTTCTTATTAAAGTGATCATTATCAGGTGATATGCAGGTGTGGAAATAGTACTCCGATCCTTTACTTAAGTAAAAGTACCACTAATTTCAATGTAATGGTTTTGCATTTAAATACTAAAGTGAAAATGTAGACGTTTTATAAGCAAAATGTTCTTAAATCTTACTTTACTTAAATAGGTTAAAGAAAAGTATTTGGAGGAAACAAGGAAAGTAAGAGGAAGGGTGGGAAAATCTATTTTTATCTCCCTACTTTCACCGTTTGATATTTAACTTCCCCTTCTGCCATCCTTCAACTCTGTAACTTTTTTCAGTCTGAGATGTGACACTTACACTCTGTAACCTCCTCCTGTAATAAAACACAGAATGCTCATCAAATTTTGTGCAGTATCTTAAAATGAAACTACGGTTACGTTACATCAAGGACCCAGGGATTAAGTTAGATCTCTGAGTTGCTACTCTGCATGAAAACATGGTTACTGATTAAACCCCGTGTTGAAACAGGAACAAGGGGACTGCAGTAAAACACCAGGGCTCACAGGGTCAAAGTGATGTCATGCTCCTGGTGGCTGTTTATACTTTAGTGCTGTATCTTTGAAATGTAACACATGGTAAGATAAGACAGGCATGTTTTTGTTTGCCAGATGAAATTATAATCTATTAATTGCCATACCTTTTATAGTCTCGCCAACAACAACAGTTTTTAGTCAGTCGGCCCACAACTTTATTCCAGACTGAAATATTTCAACAACTGTTTAATGGATTGTCATGAAAGTTTGTACAGACATATGGTTTTCTTTCAAAAGGTCTTCACTGCTATTGGATGGACTTACATGAAACTCCAGCGCGACCTCCATGCCCCCCTCAGGATGAATTGTAGTAACTTTGTTGATCTTCTGGCTCTTCATCAAGTGCAATCAGGTCATCATTTCAGTTTGTCCAGTTTGTGACCAAATATCTGCCAAACTAACGTGCTAAGTGCTAATAATCACATGCTAGCATGCTATCAGAAACCTAAGATGGTGAACATGGTAAACATTATACCTGCTTAGCATCAGCACGTTAGCGTTGTCACAATGTTAGCATACTCGCATCATCCTTTCACTCAAAGCACCACTGAGTCTAAAATTAGCCTCATGGAGCTGCTACCGGCTGTAGACTCCTCATGTTATCAAAACACCAATTTACACATCACAAAGTGCACATAAGTCAAACTGAAAATCTAGGATATTAGTGGATATATAGGTTTTATATAGGTTTTTAGTGGACAAGGACAACAAGCCATGTTATTTTGTAAGAATCTGACATTTTGACCTTGAAATATAAGGAATCTGATTTATTACCATCCCGTTAGAGAAGGGATATGTTATATCCCCTTTGACCCCTGACCTTTGCACCAATCTCCCATTTTTGTGGTCACATGATAATGCTTGTCATGTTCTATATTACACTAAGAAAGGTTCTTTTTTACTCAACAGATGTTTTTTTATCTTGTTTGTACTTCGATCACAGTGCAAAATAAATAAACTAAGTAGTCAGTGCCCACATCTGAACCACATTCACTCTCCTGGTGTCCTGCTGGCAGATCACAGGTAATTTGGTTAAAACAACATTGAAAAAGATAATTTGTCATTTGATTCTTTTTCCCTCCGTGTATATCTTTTTGATCCTATTTCCTCCATCAACGAACAAGCTCGGCTACTTGTCTCAGTACACCGGCTCATCCGTCGCCTCTGTCTTTGTGTGTGTTTTCTCTGCAGCGGGATCAAAGAAGAAAAAGAGGAAAGACAGGCAGGTGGCAGGTCGAACTGCTGCAAGTGACAGATTAGACGTCCTGACGACTGACCCATTTAATCAGGTCAGTCACATGACAGCAGCACAATAAGACAGTAAGCGTGTCGGCCACTACTGGAGACACGCTTGTAAGAGATGCTGTGTTAAATACGTTCACAGGCTGAGTCAGTGATCCGACAGCTAGGGCAAATATTAGATGTGATTTATTGTAAGCTTTAAATATGAAATGTTCCATTAATCAAATAAAACTCACAGAAGCCAGTCAAGACATAACAGCAGCGCTGGATGAAGTACTCAAACTAAGTAAAAAAAACTATGTTACAAGTAAAGGTTTCACTTAAGTAAAGTACTTTCAACCACTGTATCACAGGATGAAAAATGTCACTTTAAATGTAACCAGTGAAGAGCCAGTGAGCCGGTAATCCCTGCACAAATGACCAAAATAAACGGTAATTATAATTTTTTTGATTGCATATCTTTTTTTATTTTTGTTGATAATCTCTCTGTTTATATTTCTGCTGTCACTCATTCACTTGCTGCCTCTGCCACTTTGTCAGCCCTTCTCAAGGTTACTTTAGTTCACTGGGAGTGTCTTCTCGTATCACGTGATCCCGATGCAAAGTTACTCTGTGTCAAAGCTGCGCTCAGCTGCAGGGACGTGGAGGCTGCGCGGTGCGATGTAGCCTAGCATGGACTCAGAATAACACCGCTTCTTTTCTTTTTTTTTTTAAATGAAACAGCGTTTCTAACGTATTAAAAAGATACGAAATATCCAAAGATTGCAGGCCGTACCTACAAACATACGAACACATTTTATATTATTAAAAGAAAAGCAGAGAATTGAAATGCCCCAAATTTCATAGCGTAGCTTTCAGGGACAACAGCACAGAATTTCACGACTATGTTACAAATAAAACGAGAATGAAATGGTTAATCTCACAATACATTTCATGGGCCGGTAACCTTGGCGTCGATCGCGTCTTCTGTCCGACCTCTGAACCTTTTCGTTTCAGCAGGGGTTGTCTGCCATTGCGCAGCAGCCAACTGGGTGAAGGTGGAAGCACCAGGAGGAAGGATGCTCCAATAGGCCGTCGGGGTCTGTTTCTTCAGTTTTCACTCCGCAGTTGTTGTTTTTTTAACAAACCCCTGCTGGACATCGACATCGACATCGACCCCTGCCCGGCTCCCCCACCGTAGTCAGTCTCAGATATATTGCCCCCCCCCCCACACACACACACACACGCACCCCACCCCCACCTTCCTTAATCTCCCGGATTGCCGGCGACTTGCTGCAGTCGCTGCTGCAGTTTTTGAGCCGCTCCTGCACCCGGGACAGCTGACTCAATGAGAAAGACATGCTCGCATTCGTTTTGGTCTCTGGGTCGCTCTGGATTATATTAGGTGAGTTTTGACAACCCGTTCGCCTTTTCCGCTCGTTTTTGACGATGTAGCGTCGCCATCGTGGCTCCTCGCTAAAGCCGACGCACCTGTCTCGCGCGGGGCTCGAGGCGCATCGCGTGTCATTCACTGCCGGCTTTTTCATTCATCGAGGGCTGTTGGCCGGCCACTATTTCTATTGTTTCACAGAAGCCGCTCCGGCGGCCGTTTAGCAGAATCCCATCCCGCTGTATTGCTGCAGTTGGCGCTTTGCCTGCACGGCGATGACGCCGGTGCACATTTTTCATGTTTCCACCACTACACGTGTAGGAAACCATCATCCTGAACGCAAACGCGTTGCATCTCGGTGCAGCAGCCCCTGCCCCCGACCCCAGTGCTCGGGCTTCTGCTCCCTCGTTAATCAGGCTATTACAACACCGAGGGATGCTCCCAGGTTTTCTTTACCTTTTTATTCAGGTATAACTAAGCCCACGGTGGGGTGGGCGGGCTGCCACGCGGCTGAATGCGTGTGGGTCACTCTGCGGATCTTCCGTGTGTCGACGTGCGTGTGTTTTTACGTTCAAAATGCAGCCGTTAAATAAAGGGCCGATCGCACTGTAAGCCGGGCTGGTTAAAACGTGTGCATTTGAGGCCGGGCAGATGCTAAGGTCGTGTGACATTGTGCGTAGAAACCGGACACACGTCATTATAAAAGGGGGAGAGAGAAAAAAGAACCTATTAGCTAACATCTCGTAACAGCCGGTCCCTCGCGACCTCCTGGTGCAGCTCGCGCTTCAACCTGAACGAGGCTGTAAAAACACCTGTCTCCCACCGTTTTATTTGAAAGAGAACACGTTAGCTTGCCAGGAAGCCGGTACTCAGCGTTTCTGTCTGTGGTGTCCTCCGCCATGTCTCAGTGATGGAGGGAGGGAGGATGAGGGAGGATGACGCGCTTCCAGTGACCGCGGCTGATTGGGCGGAGCTGTCCGGGAGATGGAGGTGCTGAAATCCTGCGGCCTACCGGCAAACCAGCGAGCACGGCGTGCTCCGCTCCGAGCCCCCCACCCCCCACCCCGGTTTAAGGGGCATCGAAACTGTCCAGAGACGTCGTTACATCTTTGCATGTCCTTAATATGTTTTTTTTTAAAAAGACAATCCCTTTGTTTGCTGGTTTTACACACCCGCTTAGAGGCGTCTTAGTCACGATAGCGGAGAGCTATTGCTTGGATGCAGTGCTCCATGGAAGAAACCGTGTAAATGCTCAGTGAAGCATTTTTTTCAACGGGTTGTGGTGGTAGATTGCACGTAAGGCTAAGATTTAATGGTAAATAGGCAAAGGTGTAATTGTTTATTCCTCCGCCAAAGAGTCTAGGTCCTCAGCAGCATGGTTGCTAGGTAACGTACAACCAGTCACAGTTGGGATTTTAGTTGGTGCATTTAATGTTAAAACTCGCTGTGACAAGGTCGCCGGTGTTGCATATTTAATAAGGAACGCAGCCAGTCAGAATTGAGGCCCAAAATTGTTAAAAACGCACCAAATTGTTTGTCTGTGCACCTGAAAGGAAAGCGAGCCCCTAGGGGAGATCCATGGCACCTTTAACCTGTCATCACATCCCAACACCCTGCTGCTCCTCCATATAAATAATTCATTTTAATCACCATGGAGTGCAGCGCCACACTGCACAGTGTGTAAACCTATTCTTTTTCCCTGCTCAATATTTAATTAAAAGGATGATGGTGGCTTGCCCCACCCTTTGACAGAACATGACCAGTGATGTTTCAGTGTTACTCCGTTGCTTAACATATCACAAAGCCCAGGCCCACTAGTGGGTTAATAACTTGTAACTTAATAACTCTACTAAGTTTTGGAGGGTGGGAGTGAGAGGGATTGTGTAAGTGTTGGAAACCTGCAAATTAAAGAGACTCTGCATGACTGCACAATGTTGAGTGTTAAGTCTGGCCTGCTGTGTAATAAATGTCTGTCACTGTGACTGAGTGTTCGGAGTTATGATGCAAATGTAGTTTTATGCACATTCCTGCATAGTTACGTGTCTGGCAAGTTATGTTATATTCTGACTTTGACAGCAATCATATGTCAAGGTGGGGATTTTAAGATCCACTTAACATATACACTACTCTAAAGTCTAAATCCTGGTGTAATCAATAATATCAGCCAGTCCGGGTGCTCTTAGATCCACATGGCAGAGTGTTTTCTTTTGCTGTTTCAGCATTTAGTGCATCCTCTTTATATTGTGGGATGCCGGGCGGTAATGGCTCAGCCTAATGTGCTGAACCAGGTCTGTCTGCCCGTCACATGCCCAAGCAGTTCCCTTACAGATCAGTCTGTCGAGTAATGTATGGTGTGGTTCTTGTTTGGTATTTGTTTGTAGTCCTGCTCCGATGTGGTTTATGATTTGAGCCCACCTCAAGGAAATGAGAAAACCCTCATTCCTCAAACATGTACAACAGAGGATGCAGTGATATGTAGCCTGTAGCCTGGTGGTTGACTCACATCCTTAAAAATGCCTTATGACAGAATACATATGCCCAGTGGTAAACAATATAACAGAAGGGGTTTTCACTTTCAGGCTGAATAGTTTTAGTTTTAGAATAAACAATTTGACATTTTGAGTATTAATCACAAAAAAAACTTTTTAAATTTAGTCATGACCCTGAAAAAAATGTCTTGTGGTCCATTGGGGTCCTAACCCTCCAGGTTGAGATCCACAGGCATACCTTCACTCTCAATTTGATAGTCAAATCAGACTTAGAGCAGCCTCTTTAATGTTGCTGTGTCATTTGTTTAAATGTGCAAATACCAACAGTGTAAGCACAAGTGTTTATTTGCATTTGTGTGTCTGCACTTCATGTATATTGTGTGTCACTAAGCCAAGCGGGCGCGAGTGTCTGTGTTTAGTGATTTGCTCTGTTAAAGGTTAAAATGTGAGTCATTTAGTGAAGGAGAAGATGCGCGCTGCGCGTCTGGGTTGGGTTGGGGGAGGGTGTAAGAGAGCGAGAGAGGGAGGGAGAGAGTGAGAGAGAGAGAGAGTAATGGAGGAAGGGAGGGGGGTGGGTGTGGTGAAATAGCGCAACGTCTGTTGAGCTGAGGGTGGTGTGATACGGAGGCCAGCCAGGCCCAAACTAGGCCAAAGCGCATCTCGTTGCCTTCCTCCTGCTAGCCTCAGCTTAATCTGGCCGGTGGCAATTGGAAGGTAATCAAAAGTTTGCACAGGGTGTTGATATACGCCTACGGTTCCTTGACACAGCACACGCACACACACACACACATACTCAGACACACATCACACACCTCACCCGCTGCCTGGCTGCCTCCGACGCCTTTGTAAGTGCGACTGCCTAGACCACAGCTGCTTTAACCCTTCCGCAATGCAATTCCATTTAAGATATTTTGCCTGATTTGCATTTTTTTTTTTTGCTTTTGCTTGATCTGGATGTGTCTTTACTTCAGTGCTGCATTTTTTATTTTACAATATAAAATGGCTGTTTTGTGGAGCCAGCATGTGACGGTGTCTGTAGAAATGATTCCTCAGTGACAGGAAGATATGGTGGTTTGACTCCTGGTGGGTGACCTGAGCAGAATAATGGCAGAGAGCGAACGGACGAGTGAGTGAGTGAGTAAGAGAGAGTAGGTGGTTTGCAATAGCAAAAAGAAAGATGCAATGCATTCACACGAGTGAAGTTGCAAAACAGTAAGATTTAAAGAAGAAGAGAAAGCAGAGTAGGATGTCTTTAAATAGAGTGCAGTAGTGAGGTTACTACTGGTCATCCGTCTCTGTGCTAATAGGCTGTAATCTCCCCACGCTGGACTCTAATCATTGGTGACGGCCCTCAGATGGGCTGATGGGGCGGGACTTCAGGACGAAGGGTTGCGCTTCCTCCGCTTTAAGCCTCAGAGGTCTCAGGAAGTCTGGCTGGCCCATTCACCAGCCCTCATCCCTGCATTGATTGCAGTACTCATGCTGCACCAAAATCTTTGCTAAGTGGAATCTTCCTGAGAGAGGAAGAGAAAGTGTCCTTGTGTACATGCCACGTAAAAATTATAGATGAGGAGCAGCCGCATTAAACACGTCTTTGTGCAGCAGAGTTTCATAGCTGAAAATCAATGGTTTTTTTATAGGTTTCATTCTTTATAGACTGAATAAAGTGTTGTTGCATGGGGACCTTTCACAGGTCCGCTGGGAAGCGGCTATTCAGAGGCACTTTAGCTGAGCCATTTGTAGAAATGTAACGCGTATGAAGTCAGTCAAATTCCCTTCCCTTCCCGAAATAGTGTCACTTCTGGACCACATTTCGTTTTTTATGAGTGGACTCCACTGGAAATGTCTTTTTGCTCCATCTTCAAGTCAAGAGCAAATGCATACTAAGCCTTTTGTGTGAGCTGACAAGCTTCAGAATCTTCACATAGTGTAGCTAATTCAAGCTAGTTTAGACTTTTGAGTCGATATTTAAAGCTGTAAAGATCTCATTTGCTTGTTCTGATCCACATAGCTGAAATATTTGACCTGGCCCTTAGGATGAAGCTCATTGTTGAGGTCCTTTTGCATGTTCAACAAGTTCAGATCTTTATTTATTTTTTAATCCAGCTGTTCATGCACAGTATGTGTGCTAAATGTTTTGTAATAGATACGATAGTTGGTCCCCCCAGTGCAGTGTTTAACTGTGCACATCTGTCAGGCTTTGGGGGGAACATCAGTAGAAATATACTACTGATGCTGCCCCCAAACTAGACACTGATTGATGTTGCATACATTTTTTTTCATCAATATTTTCATTCATCAATATTTCCTACATTTCCACTCAGTTTTAATTCTGTTTGATCAGATCAGTTAGGCTGCTGCCTGTTTCAGATCCTCACTTATGATTAGATTTCATTGTGAGCTGATACTGATCCCGTCTCTCCGTTGCATTTCAAAATATGACGATCGGATAATGTGATTTAAAGTGTCAGTCAAAAGAGAAGTTTGCATGTCGCAGGCTCTTTGAGAGAAAGCTTCAGCGCTCTACGTAGCAGTGGGAAGACGTTTAAATGATCATAAACAAGAAATGAAGTATGTAGCTCTCAAGATTTAGCTTGGCAGCACAAAAGTAGATGGTTAACATTTAAATGGATTACTTTGTTGAGGAAAAGTTAGCTTTTCAATTACACTTTTTACAAACAAAAAAAACCCATCTCAAGGTCGACTTATTAGCTTTTACCGAAGCTTCCAACCAAACTCATGGTCTGATTTAGCAGATTTAGCTTGCTGAGTCATCAGATAACCAAAGTATGGATTGTGATGACAGCTGAGCCATTTCCATGACAAATGAGCAAACGTCCTACAGTATGCTGATGAAGACAGTGAGGTGTGGTTGAAAGCTTCAATAAAAGCTAGTGAGCTCGGCATCTCTCTTCTGTCAAACAACCATAAAGGTCAAGTAGAGTTGTACAGTGTTGTACTTAAGAAACCATTATTGCTACTTCATGGCTGCAATCTAGATTACATAGACGGATCCTGGTCTGTTTCCTGTTAGTCTCAAACTTCCTGTAGACAAACGTATGACATCTGATGTACAGTATTGACACTGGTTATACTTTAAACGGTGGGATTGCAGATTGTGTACACATCAACAACGTCCTTCATCCTGTCCCATCCCATCCTTTATGGGGTGATGTGCTCTTGATCTCACAAATTAAAGTCCAGGGTCTTGGAGTTCACATGCCGATGAAGGTCGTTGTGACAGGGATGCTGATGACCTGCTGTTCTTCTGTCACACCAGCTGCAGCAACAGTCTTTGTAGACGACAACAGGGATGGACTTAAAGTGTGTGCGTGTCCCTGGGGCATGTTATTTAGGTTACTACAGGACAGAGAGTTGACTGTAGTGGAGCGAAGGTTGAAACAGCTGAGCAAATGACCATGCTTATCCAAAACAGCTAATATGAACATAGAATCTTACACACATGATCAAATGTGGGTTTTTTATTAAATTTTTAATCCTACTTGAGACAAAGACGTGAAGAATACACTGTGGTTGTTGTCCACATTAGGGTAAATAGAACAGTGCATTTCTAGGAGGAGATTCTCAAGTCTTTTTGTGCCGTTATGGCTGTTTTTGGTCCAGAAATACATACTTAGTCAGCCCCTGAAATCGGACAGTGTGCTAGTAGAGGGCTAATTGATTCTTTCACTGCCTCCCACCCAGCACTCGACCTGGCTCTGCCTCTCTACAGTCTGACATCACTTTTTTTAGAGAGACTTTTTAAGCTTTTTAAGTGAGTCGTCAGAGGTTGGCATTAAGTCCCAATAAGTGTAGGTTAGTTTTTGCTCGGAACATTTCTTTTCATTTCACAAGGAGGTCAATTAGGTGTCTGGCAGGCTGCGAGTCTCCTGCTGTTGTCTGGCTATTTCACGGCAGAAAGACATGGCATGCTAGCATGTCTGCAGAGTATAGCATTCGCTGGTTCATTTAACCCCGTAGGCTCCACACGAGAACTTGTTCGTTCCCAAACAGGTGCCAGGAGCGGGTGTTCAGTTATTGTCAGCAGATGTGGATTATTTCCAGATGTTGCCTCACTTCAGGCTATAAACTTTGAAAGTTTCCAAAATATAATAATGTTTTGCGCCCACCCGAACACTGCATCTAGCATTGCTTTGCAGTGTTGAGCAACAAAGAAATAAGTTTTGTTACAAAACAAGATTCTTGTAAGATGGCACCACATTTTACACAGTTTTAAATGGCTTCATAGAAGACACTAGAATAAATAACATCAGTAAAATTAAATATAAAATCAAGGGTTACTGACTATGTTCCAGATCCGAAGCTTGTTCACATGTTTGCGTCTCTACGCAACTATTGAAATGTCAAAAAATGTTCTTCTTTACTCCTGCAGGTTTCCTCTGTCCCAGCTCTCCGCACAGTGGTGTCAGTGGGTTATGGAGTCTGTCTATATTTAGAGCTGGTTGAGTGCCGTTTGCCCTCCTCTGCCTCTCTTTTCAAATTCCGACTAATCCATTGTGGCTCTGCCATCAGTGCAGCCAAGCCACAGTAGCCCTTGAACACAACACAAAGCACATGCTGTGAGCTACGTTACATGTATGTCATCCAAGAAGCCCACTCCTGATCAAAGGTTTCCCACGGTGGTGCATATTGTTTTAGAGAATATTTGAACACAACTTTGATAACCAAATCAGTCAAGCATGCAGGCCAACAAGCACACAAAGCAAGTATATAAACATGTCAGTCATGGTCATTCAGTGACAACGTACTCCATCCCTTTATCGCAATTTGGACCAGTGCTGTGGCAGTTATGGTCTTAAAAAGGTTGACATTTGAACCTTTAACAGAGCAAAGATCAATGCTAAAATGTGTCCCTCCTCCAGGTTTTATCAAAATCCCACCAGGTTTATCTGAGAAACTTTAACTTGGGAAGTTGTACCTTAAATTATCGCACCCTCATTTAACTAAACAGTGTGTCTCTGTAAGGATATTTGCATGTTTCTACCTTTAATTAGGGACCATCCACTGTGCAAATCATTTTCATAATTTGCTTAGTGGTTGTGTGTACTCTCAACATATTTCCCTTACACATAAAGCCCCAAAATCATCTCAGAAGTGATCATCCTAACGATTAAATGCATTTATTATCCGGGCCTATATATTTACACTCAGATCAAGTACACAGTTACTCCACAGTTGCAGATTACTGTTTCTGTACCAGGGAGGGTGTTTTTTTTTGCTTGTTTGCTTTATTACACGGTTCAGCTGTTCATGTCCTGCTGGCACCACAGCGACATGGAAATTATCTAGTGTGTGTGGTGTGCTGCCATCCTGGCTGGTGCTTTGTCATTGATCTTCCCATCAGAACTGTTTCAGATACATCAGCTGTGCTGTGCTATGGAACAATACAGTGATGAAGGCTGTGTACAGTAATGTGGACAATAAAGTATACGATAGGGAAACATATACTTATACTATAATCCATTAAATCTGAACATCAGCTGAATTATTGACATTATAAAATTGCAGCTCAACCACATCAAGCTCAGCGGCTAAGAAATTCTTTGTTACTATAACAACAAAGCAGATAAATGTGAGTTAACTTTTTTTATTCTTCCTGCAAGAATTGATATAATGTACTTATTTTATAATCACATTTACTGACATAAGTAAAAATTTAAGTTATACTGCATGTTTTGATGTACTTTTTTTCCTTTTATGTAATATGTAATGTGCTGGTGTTTTGGAGTTTATGCACACTAAGAAATAATTCTCTTATTTGCTCTATTTCCAAGAGTTTGATCAAATCGATATCAATGGACGTCAGGACAGGGTTAGCCTAGCTTAGCACAAAAACAGAAAACAGGGAAACAGCTCTGTTCATTGTAAAAAGAAATCTCACACAAGACAAAATGTTTTTAACTAGTGAGCTTGAGACTCATGGTACGGTGTTTTAACTCTGGACAGTCTGTTCAGTCTTTATGCTAAGCTAAGCTAAGGCTGTCTAGACTCCAGCTGCTCACAGTGGGTGACTCTGTGTACTCAACAGGTCAGGTCATTTCATCTCAGAATTAACATTGACATTTTAACTGCTTCAACATCCACACACATGCCACTGAAAAGCGCTGTTTAGTTCAGAACCATCATCAAGTGGTTTCTGTTATTTACTATGATGCCCAACATTTCCCAACACTTAATACTCTAATTCCCCTATCAAGATTACTGGAACTGCAGATGTATAAAAAAGGGGGGGACAACAGAAAAAGAGGAAATATCTGATCAATGCAGTAAAAAGAGAAGCAGTGTGGTGTAAAGAGAGTACTGTTTTCAGACACACCAGACAAATCTGACATGCGGTGGTGTTTCAGTAACAGATGAAAGTTTCTGTCAGAACAGAAACTCGAGTTGGGTAAATAGAGTTCGATCACCAAGAAGAGTTTGGGAAAGCAGATTCAGGGAATTCACTGTAGAGCAGCTGGACGTACAGTGCAGTGGAGGTGATGAGCAAAAGCAAGCATGTGAATGTGGCAATGCTGCTTTACAAATGACTGAAGATGGTGACGTGTGCGTGTGCGTGTGTGTGTGTGATGTAGAAATGATGCTTAGGGTGAGAACGTGAGCATTGGGGTAATGCAAATACGTATGTGCTGGTAACAAATAAATAAATAAAATGTCAATCATTTCAAATCTTTTGGTGTCTGAGGGCACCTTGGACCTCAGAGTTTTTAACATCCTGCTTAGATCACTTTTTATACAACCCATTTCTCGACAGTCCTTGAAAGTCATGCATGCGGCTTCCTGAAACCGTCTTTCACCCGAAAGCATGTTCATATGATTCAGCTTCTCTTTAGTGAAGTCGTGGTGAGGAACATAATGCTTCTACTCAAAATACCAGGTGAAGGAGGAAGTTGATGTTCCCACGGCCTTAGATATTTATACCCGCCAGCCTCACTGTCCGTTGGTGCCTGTCGCTCTGTGCGTGTGTGTGTGTGTGTGGGGGGGGGGGGGGGCATACCGGAAGTGATTAAAATTGGGTGTGAGCTGCAGCAGTGCACCGACGCTATTTGTTCGGTCAGTTCGTGCTGTCTCTGACTCATTTCCCGAGGGAGGGAAGGAAACCCTCCAGTCAGCGCTGCAGCCAGCCTCCCCCTCAGATAAATTATGCATCTCACGGTTTGTCTGTGACAGAGGCTGAGCCTTGATGAGCACTGTGCACAGTGTGTGGGTGTGAGTGTGTGTGTTTTATCTTCTTTCTAGTCCTACCACTTGTCAGTGCTGTACTGTAGATGATCTATTCTGAGCTGCTTTTACAGTAATAGCGAGAATGCGAGGGACGACCCCACGTTCACCCTTTTTTGAAGCTTAAATGATGTGTTTAAGGTCACAGGATCTGAGTGGAGTGGTGAGGAAAACACTATTATCAGACACAACTGGCATAAAGATGTTTAAACTAAACCCTGAGAAATTTATAGGAGGGTGTAGTTTTGTCTGCAGGCGTGGTTGTTGGTTGTTGAATTTGTGACTGCATTTCCTTTTTTGTCTGCTACTTGCTTTTAAAGTGTGCAGGTCAGACAAATAGGAAACTGTAAAACTATCACCTAGACATCACGATCAGATATCATCAGCTCACAAGACATAATCAGTTTAAAAATCAATCCCTGGAAAAAATTAAATAGTCATGTATTTTCATTTTATTTCTATTTTTCAACAGCCGTGGTTCAAACAGTTATCTAAACATTTTTCCACAGCACATCTGATTTAAAATGATTGTCAAGACACACGAAATCTGTGACTGAAAATCACAATGAATCCACAAAATATTGATTTGACCCCTTCTAAGCAGATTTTCTGAAATAATTGAAAAAATAATAAAATAATTTAAATGAAATGTGTCCAAAATATCTGAAGAATTTGAAACTGTAAAACTGAAAAGAAAAAAAAAAGGTTTTTGTTTTTAAAGTTTGCCACCTTTGTGCAGTTAGTATTGAGATTGTGGTTGTCATAAAATGTTTTGGAATCATAATTCAAAGAGTGTCCTGTTCCTGCAGAGCTGAGTTCCACCCTGATGGAGAAGATGCAGGCCCAGGAGATGATGAGCGGCCTGAGGATGCCGGAGATGGACGAGCTCGGCCAGTTCTTTCGCTCCCTGCCGACCTCCACGCTGGTGGGCATCGGCGCTCTTACCGCCGTGCTGGCGTACTGGTTGGCCACCAGGCCCCGCCCCATCAAGCCACCCTGCAGCCTGCTGCACCAGTCTGAGGAGGTGCCGGTAAGATGGAGCACACAAACAGACGCATGGATACGTTTATTGTGGTTACGGTGAAAACGTTCACAAATATTTGAGAGACACTAGATTAGAGCACCAATCAACGATAAGACCAAACTAAAATAAGAAAGATATACTTTAGATACCCATCATCATTAAGTTCCGACAGTTTGTCATTTAATTTCATTGTTAATACAGCATTTTACATAACATTTCTAATTATTTTATTAGACAAACACTATTATGAAGTACAAATGAACTAATGTGGTGTTTGTTTTCTGTCATTTGTGCTTTCATTGCAAAAAAACATCTGACTTCAAAAAAAACGTACGCACGTTTAAAATTTTAAATAACATCATAAATATTTACATTGAAGTTACATAATTCATAAAAAATGTAAACAGGACTGTTTAGCCACAATTAAACCTTGCCTCGGTGTGTTGCTGTGGGTACAACATACCCTCGTTTACACCGCTGCCTTGGTGTACCTTAACCACCATCCTTAACACCTACTCTGTTTTTCACACAAACGCACCACAGCCCTGCACTTTGTCACTGGCAGGTGAGGCTGGCAGCATTTGTGGTCAATGTGAAACTCCTTCGAAAGACTTTTGTGCGACTTTGTTAACCTGAGAAGGTTTGAGGTAAACTGATGCAGAGACGTTCATAACATGCCAGGCCCCCTAATCTTTTCAACCTAAATGACTCAGTTGGAAAAAGTTATTCGCTTCAACCGTTTTATGTCTTTATAAGAATGAACTGTAATCACCCAGAATGCATCAGCAATGTACACACCTGGGGAACGAAACAACGCCCAGAAATTTTTATATGTAGTTGTGAGCTGACACAAGAGAGACTGATTATCATTTGGAGAACAAGGAAAACAATAAAAAACGTTTCTTTGTCTCTGTCTTGTTTTGCGTCAGCATGAAGATGGAGGTCACAGGTCCATGATGGGCGACAGCTCCAAGCTGCTGACTCATTACCATGACGACGCCAGGACCATGTACGAGGTCTTCCAGAGAGGCCTTCACATATCTGGTGGGTAATTTGTGAGGTGGAAAAATCAGCACTATTTAGTGTTTACTCACGCACATACACACAGACAGACACAGTTTTTTTTTTTTTTTACAGTATTTCTGTCATTCTTTCTTTTCTTCATCCTAAAAAAACCCACAATATTTGTTGTTTCTGTCCAGATTATAACTTTAATGTTTATCTAATATATCTGCAGGAGAGCACATACATGTACAGTATTTACTTGTTTACTAGTTAATTGCAGAGATTTATGTATCCTGACCAAGATAGGTGCCGGTTGATAGATAGCACATAGAACATAGAGGTTAAAAACATATAATACAAAGTGAAAATGGAACAATTCTCACTAAAATCTGTCCAAACTGTGTCATTTTACTGTCTAGCTGCCAAACTCAAGATGAGAAAACCTGAGTTTATAAAAAGGTTTTCTTTTCTGTCCATATTCTAAGTGTTTTTGTAGCACACTATATAACTTAATTCAATCAGAAAATCGCCTCACTGAGTTTTTTTTACAGAAGAAAATCATTATTTTTATATTTCTAAACACATATGAGTTGTAGTTGTAGTAAAATGCTGATCAAAGTAACAACTACAACTCCCATCTTACCCATAGATGTGCTAACAACACCTCATGGGAGCATTCAGTTACTAAAACTCCCATGAGGCAAGTGATTGCTAACAATATTGTCGTACTCCTCCAATGTTACTGGATGAAACTTAACAAATTCAGTCATTTATACAAATATAAAATATAATTATAGCCAAAGAGAGAAAAGATTGTTAGGACCTTCCAGTAGGTATGAGATAATATTTGTCATCACACGAAAGGTTTCAGATTGCTACACATACAGCAAAAGAGCACACACACACACACACACACACACACACACTGCCATATAGTACATTTTTGTCTGTAGACAGTGTTAGACACGTGTGAACAAAACCTGCTGACAGAAATAGCACTCACAGTCTGACAAAGCAATGGGTTGACCATATAAACTCCAATCCCATCTCTGCTGCTGAAGGTAAAATAAGTCCTCTGGTTACCAAGGTGATGTTCATCGTTGCTAACGGCAGTGGTGTCAGGGCTCTGGCAGTTTAAGTGACTTAGTGAGTGACTCACACCTAATAGCACTCCCACTACACCTGCATGTCTAGAAATGACTCACCAATTGTAGATTGTAACCTTCTTTTAAACCATTTTAGAATATTATGCTAGTGTCAAGCAATATTTAAGTGTGTAAAATACTGACTGGTCAAAGTGAATGAATAGTTATTTAAGCTAGCTGTTTTTGCTCTCTACCAACGTCTGGCTCTGTAGCTGCTAAATGCTTCACTATGTTCATCAGCCAGTCCGTGTCTGTGTCTATCTGCTGTTTGGTGCCGAGCAGGCTGGGCTGCTAAAACATGAGCTGAAACTCACTAAAAAAGTTCTCTAAAGCTGCAGATTCAGGCGATAATTCTCTGTAGGTTCATCACAAGCGACCCCTTTCACGTGGTTGGAGTGTACAGTCACCATCAGGGCTTCTAACTACAGCTTGGTCACATATTTTAAAGTGTAAGGCTCTGAAAATGTTCTCAGTTTGTTCAGACACCACTTTGATGTCTCACTGTGTGTTCGACAGGTGACGGACCTTGCTTAGGCTCGCGGCTCCCTAACCAGCCTTACAAATGGATGTCCTACAAAGAGGTTAGTGCCATGCCATTCAGGGGACGTCTTAACTCCTTCTTACATTGAACGGTGCAGTCTTAGAAGAAGAAGTGCAGAAGAGGAGTGAACTGTAGAAAAACTATCACTGGCAAATGCTGCAAAAATCTTTCTAGATTAGAAATAAAGCAGAATTTAGATTATTTTTACAGTTGTGAATCATTTAAAGATTTTTGTTCACAGTGCACTTATTTTTATTATCCCATGGTAAAAATATGTCAAATGTACATGAATGGAATTTTTGGTTAAATACACAAACAGCATGTCCCACATCATAGAAATGTCAGATATGCCCGTCTAGTCCATTTAAGTGATTGTGTAAATCAACACTCAGGTGTAGTTAGAAACCTGTGCACCACAGAGGCATTGTGACACCAAATCTGCCTAGCAACCGCGTGTGAGAGCGTCATTGCTATATATAGATAACAGTCAGCCTAAGAAGATGTTGCAATGTGGGTGTCAGTACAGTTATTAGGTTATAAAAAGCCTTAAAGTTATATCCAAAGTAATTTTTTGACAAGTCAAAACCTGTGTGGCATTTTAGGTTGTCAGATCACTATCTCACACACACACACACACACACACACACACACACACACACACACACACTTATTCTCCAAGGTGATGTCATCAGATTGCTTGTGGTCCCCATTCAACAGACCAAAACTTAAAAGTATTCAGTTTACTGTCCATTTTTGCTTGAAATGGCAATGGAATTGACTCAAATGATTAATAGATTATCAAAAGTTGCTGGTAATTTTTCCTTCGATCATGATCGTTTCAATCTCTAAATGTTGTCTTTTGAAAACTTTAAACAACTAAAATCTTCCATCCTTTGTGGGAGATAAGCTGACATGTTTTGGAAAGTCATTGTAGACTTTGTAGACTGTGGAGGAGGTTAGCAGGGAATGTTATTTTGACAAGCGATGTAGAAATCTACAGTAGTCAATGCTTAAGGCCATGTCTGAAGTGAATTACACAACCATCAGCATTTATTCATGACATAACTTAGGTTTTTATTTGTTTAAATGTTTTTGTTCATTCATGACACTGTGATTCCCAGGAAAGCGAAGCACGTCTAGGTTGGAATTTTTTTTTTTTTTTGAAGATATCTGTTTAAACAGGAAAGTTGTGATGTAACTTTCTTTGCTGTTGATTCACATTCACATAAAGCCTGTTTTCACCCTTAACTGGAACCACAACAGGTAAGATCATAGCTGGCCATGCATTTCTCCTGAAATGAAAACCAAGGGTGTTTCCAAAATGGGATTAAAATTGAGCAGATGACCTTTGAGAGTTTTTGTGTTTTATAGCTGAAGCTTTGCACAAAATAAACTATGACCAACACAAACATAACATCCAAGTTATTACCAGAGGTCATTTTATTCAGCTGAATAGTTACTAAATTGTAAACAGTGAGGATAGCCCAGAGGGTGGGGGGGGGGGGGGGGGGGGGGGGGGGGGGGGGGGGGGGGGGGGGGGGGG
>JAVQJL010104352.1:0-39491 GCA_036024295.1 Nannoperca obscura | reverse complement strand
CCCCCCCCCCCCCCCCCCCCCCCCCCCCCCCCCCCCCCCCCCCCCCCCCCCCCCCCCCCCCCCCCCACTCTTATATTCAAGTTAGGCAAGTGGCTTGTGTTCCCCAGGGGCAAGTAGTGGAGAAGAATACCTGCGCAATACAGCAATGTAGAGCCATTCCTTCTCTCACAGGCCTGGTTCAACACCCGCATGGGAGCGAGTGAATGTCTTTCACTTTCAGGAATATCGCGCATAGCTCAAAGTCAGAAGGGCAGCTAAATTCCCGTTTGTGACTCGACCACTTGGTTTGTTCCCAAATGGCACACACTGACCCACTCATTAACCGGTAAACCTGCGGCTTAACAAGGAGCCCCTGGATGACAGTAATTGTTGCAATCGCAGACGGAGAGCAATTAATGAAGGGGTCAGGAGTTTCCAGAGGCGTGTCTCCCTGAATTAAAAAAGCTCCCGCATGAATATGACTGGAACCCCTAACCTAGGGCCCGGGTTTAGTTAGGTAAAACATGAGCCCTACCGAGAAAATGATGAGCAAATTCATTATTTAAAGCAATAGCTTTGCCATTCGTACTAGTGAACAGTTTTCTTTCATAGTTCCCTTTTTTTTAGGGGCGACATTAATTTGGTGTGATTTCTGAGTCGTTTGCAAAGCCTTGACAAATGGAAAATGAGTATCCCAGTGAATTATGTAATGTTGTAAAGTTAAGAATGTGAGTGTAAACGCATCTCCTACAAAGCCACAACGGCAAAGAGAAACCACCTTGCCAGAAAGTTTATATCCAATGCTGCCACGCAGACTTTAGAAGACTATGCAGCTCCACAAGCGGCATCAAATTAATTAACAATGACTTACAATACAAAGCACTTTGAACTGAGCGTGCGCTGTAGACAGAGCCAGATTGACGGGAAACTTTGACCCCGCAGCCCTCCCTACAACAGTTGCTTATGACTTCCATGAGAGGCTAAAGGCGAATTCCCTCTGGTGCCGGGCCAGCCGCAGACACACTCAGTCACTACACACTGGGCCTATATTATGAACTATGTTGGCAACATGACGTGAGCATGTCTTGTTTTGTCTATTAGTGGGAGGAAACAAAATACAACTAACTTGAGTAAACACATGCACATGAGCCTGAAACAGAAGCTGTTACAAGCATGTGAATTATTTGAAGTGTCAGTTGATTTTAACTTGGAGACAGTGTTACACTCTGTATAGGCTATACATTAACTATATATACAACTCAGGCTGTTATTCAACAGGTTTAAGACTAGTAATAGATCTGAACGACTTGGACAAAACTGAAAATCATAAGTCAAAGTGAATTATATAACACCTGCTGCTAACATGTCCAAAATAATACTACAGATAAGCACTTTGATGGCATTAATTAATCTCCAGGAACTTGGCCAGAGTGTTCCCAAAGCTGGATGACTGACAACATTAACTCTAATTTAGACGTGTAACACGTGTCTCATTCTGTTCCAGGATACAACCCACTGAAGTAAATATCAACGTCAGGAACATAGCTAGCAAGAGGGGATGGGAGCTGATGCACCAGGGCACGTGGCGAGGGCAGCCTACACCAAAAAAAACTCCAACTTGAATGCAAACTGAGAAAAAACTGATATTGTGAATAAAGTTCATTACATAGCTAGTAATAAGTCTACAACACAGTCTTTAAAACAATTTATTACTAACTCAACTTGGTTTCATAGTTAATTTAGTATTAGCTTAGCATTATTCATTTAGACAGCATTGTGGCAGCTCCTTTAAGGATATTAAAATTTAACTTCAATACTGATATTTTATCACAATATACTTTCTGTTCAAAAACAATACTAGAATCAGAATATGTGTTCTCTGGTCACAACAAATGGCAAAGATGTAGCAGATTTTGCATCTACACTCAGAGATCTAACTGCTTTCAACCACGAACACTGATTCAAAGAATCTGCGAGAGCTGAAAGTGCAGTGTGTATGTGTGTATGTGTGTATCTGTGTATGTGTGCGTGTCGTTGAATTCAACTTGCATTCTGTGACTTTTGATCGTAGTTTCTGGATGTCTGTTGGTACTTTTAGCACGGGGTGAAAACCTTTGCTCCTTACACACAGACTCACAGGTCAGCAACAGTCAAAATACTAGAAAATAGAGCATCTCAGCCACTGGGTGTTTACAGTCCACTGCGACTGGTGTAAGAAGTGGTGTGAGAGATACTGCGAAGGTCACGTTTGGTGATGATGTTATTGTAACAATGCAGCGGGACACAGCACAATGCTTCACTGTAACACTTGCATTCTGTCCAACTTACTTTGTCAAGGGAAGTGATGTTATCTGCTGCTAGTGCATGTCTGTAAATAGCCAACTGTGATGAAAACAACACCCCACCCGCCCCCTTGCCCCCCCAACTACTAAATTATGTAATGCTAATTTGGCATGGTGAGCTACACCTAATTTCTGGTAATGGAGCTCAATGATTTGTTCTGTTTTTCCTCCCAATTAATCCTCTTAAAGTGAAAATAATCTAATGAGCACGCAATGCATCAGTCGTGCTTTCCCCCCACATTTTAAGCATTGATAGAGCGGTCGCTGGACAGGTGTGCCCATGTATCACTGGGCTGCTCCTATAGCTAAGTATTTGGGCCTAAAGAAAGAACAGATTGGCACCAAATCTACAAAAAACACTGCCAGGAAAAACTCATTCAGAGGCAACAACAGGGAGGTGGGTGGCTATGCAAAACATCAGGTAAACCGTGGGTGAGGTAAACATCTTTCTCAAATGCCATGCACATACACACACGTGCATACACGCACACACACACACAACACATGGGGGGGCTCAAGGGTGTTAGAGGCTGTTATTCATTATCCACACGACTCGTCCAGAGCCGGACAAATGGAGTTATCGCCACCATCGCTCAGAAGCAAGCACAAGAGACGCAGAGGGGGATTTAAGCAGGTCCTCAAACAAGATGCCCCCCCCCCCACACACACACACCTGGTCACCTTAGCACTGCCGTTGCACCATTCCCACATGTCCTGGTAATCACATTGCTTTGCCCTGTCAGATTGAATGAGAGGGCAAAGCAAGAGGAGGAGAGCAACATAAAGAGCTGGAGGAGAGAGAGAGAAACTGTGTGAACATTAACAGTGAGTGGAAGCGATGGAGAGCGATAACCTCCTCCCCTTTACAGCAAGTGACCGGTGAATGAGGCTGTGGCAAGTGCACCTCACTACTGATGCGGCTGCTTCGCTGCCTTGTGAGGCTGGTCCTGATAAGAAATGCCAAAACAACCCCATCCTCATCCTCCCCTTTCTATTTTTTTCTTGACTGGCTGGAAGTGCTTGTGAAATCTTTTAAGGAACCTTTTTTATTCCTGAATATCAGGTTTGAAACATTTGGGATTCTCTCACACACCTTGACCTCACGATGGACAGAGCAGTGCGGGCATTCGGTGCTTCTTGTATTAAACTACTGCATAACTCACCTTTCTACCCTCCCTCGTCCAAATGGGTGTGGGGGGGGGGGGGGGGTGTGGGGGGGGGGGTGCACAGGTGAAAGGCCAGCCTACTTGTGCAATGACCTTTGTCACTTGAGGGTCAAGAGAGATTCAACTGAAGATGAAGAAGCTCTCTGACACCTTCTTTCTGGCTGCTTTTTAAAAAAAAGAGAGATACCAGGGCAATAACGTGAACAATAACGTTGGTATACGAGCACGCGTGGGCGCTCTTATCTGGCTGGTCTCACCTTTTTTAAACTCCTCCAGCATCGCGTCCAGCTTGGTGTCATTGAACACAAAATGTAACGGGTGGCTGTAAAACTTTGTGATGGTTTTGAGCGGGGTGCAATCGTCCGGGTCCACAAACGCCAGGTCCTTGACAAAGAGCAGGTCCACTATGTTGGACCTGTCGCCCTCGCAGACCGGGATGCGCGTGTAGCCGCTCTTCATGATCTCGGACATGGTGTTAAAGTCGAGGGTGGCGTCCCCGGGGATCATGAAGCAATCTCTCAGCGGCGTCATCACGTCTTCCACGGTCTTAGTCCTGAGCTCCAGCGCGCCCTGGATGATGTTCAGCTCCTCCTTCACCAGGTCGTTGTAGGGGTCCGTGACGCGCAGCATCTCCAGGAGCTTCTCCCGGTTGTACACCGTCCCGATCTCCTGTCCCAGAAGGTAGTCTAGCAGCTTGCTCACCGGGTAGGAGGCGGGGAAGGTGAGCAGCATGAAGAACTTGGTGAGAAATATGGTGTTGGCGCCGACGGCGAGGCCGTGTCTGGAGCAGATGGCCTGGGGCACGATTTCTCCAAAAATCACTATTCCAATGGTGGACATGACCACCGCGATCAAGCCCGAGCCGGCGATGTCATCCAGCAGGATGGTCAGCGTGGTGTTCACCAACACGTTCCCGAGCAGAAGCGAGCAAAGCAAGTAATTCCCTTGGCTCCTGACCGGCTCGATTTTTTTTGCGTAATTCTTTTCCTTCTCCGTGCCGCAGTTCTGGACTATCTGGAGCTCCATGGGGTCCAGAGCCATGAGCCCCAGGTTCAACCCGCTGAACATGCCCGACAGGCAGAGCAGCATGGAGATGAAGATGACCTGGAGCCAGAAAGGCAACAGAAACTTTTTCTCCTCCACCACTATCACTTTGGTGTCATCCCCGTCGTGGTAGATCCAGGTGTTCTCCGTCCACGGGTCGTGCATCCCGGCCACGGCCGGCGTCGCGGTGGCGATGCAAAGGTAATACGATTTACTCCTCTCCGTCTTTCGCAGAGGTTTGACCTCGATTTCAACTATTCCGGACGTCTTTCGATTCAGGATGATGTTGGGCAATATTATTATATCCGAGGTCCTGATACCGCAGGGGTGCAAGCTGGACGAGTCCTCTTGGCTCTGGTTATCCCCCGAGGAGCTGTCAAGGCTCCCTACCGTCCGGCTCCGCTCGTGTTCCGTGAAAGCAATTTTGGACCAGGTCTCGTTGTTGATATTCTGCCCGTACACCCTTAATTTCACCCGAGACCGCTCACTCACCCGCAGGTAGCCCCTATCCATGAAGGAAATGTCGTCCGTGTCCTCCAGTCGGAGCCCTATGATGACGGTCTCCTCGGACCCTTCCTTGCCACTTGTCGGGGTGACACAACAGCCAGTGACAGTTAAGAAAATCATCGCCAGAGCTCGGACCCGGTTAAGTGACGCCATTTTTGCAGTGGTGGGTGCTTGGGATAACGGCTCTGCCATATTGATAACCATTGGCAACCGACCTCCTGAATGAAAAAGGCTTTTAAAAATCAGAGCCAGTCGGAGTCCGCCTTCATCTCCGCCGAGGGTTGCCGTGACTTGTGCATCGGGACCTGCTCGTTCCCACTACGTGTCCGACACTGATGCCTCGCGAGCGCAGGCTTCTGGGCCAACTCGTGCCTCCCCTGATGTCCCCGAGATAGGCGACGGTGGCGACCAATCAGGAGGGGCCGCTGACCGGGGGGCGGGGCGTTCACATGCTCCTCGGCGAATCAAATTCCAAAACAAGTGCGCCTCATGTTAAGAGACGGACAGGACTCTCCTCGTGACTTTCTTTTAACATATATGCTACTACAGGAGATAACCGATGTACATGATTAACATGTATTTAAATAAAATTGACATATCAATAATGACGGACAGTAATACAATACTAAAGGAAATAAATACTAGCCTTAATGATTTTTATTTATTTGTACTGCATGGCATTGCACAGTTTAGACTGAGTCGCCCCACAGTGATGCAAAACCGTCTCCTACAGAAGTGGCTACCAAACCTTTTGACAAGTGAGCCCTTAAAATGAAGAGCTATGTACTTGTGACCTTCAGCCATAGCTTATGGGGCCTTACTGTGGATTTGAGATATGGGCTGTTCAACCAAATACTTATTCTTTCTCAGATTGTTTAATTTGAAGGATTTAAAGAGGCCCAAAGAGAACCAGAGAAACAATTGATTTTGTTGTTTTCCCTTCTTTTGATCCTTCAGATTTATGTTAGTACCCCATTGGGTGTCAGAACTCCCAGGTTGGGAGCCATTGCCAACAGTGCATCATTTCAGTGTGGGTGTTTATTCATCAGTGACCAATTCTAAAGGCCTCTTTCAAATCCACTATGCACCTTCCATTCTTTAGCAGACTTGTTCTTGGCTTAAAAGCACAATGGGCACTGGTGTAAAGAACCCACATTATGATATGTGCAAAATTAATTAATAGAACATTCAATTGATTTAATATTTATTGTCAAATAGCACATCATTATAATAATGCTGATATTATAATTTCAGTAATGCAAAACCGGTCAATACTCTGCCTAAACAAATCAATTAGAATTAGAAGTATTGCAACAGAAGTAGTGTAATTTGTTACGGCAAAGGTGGAAAAGGTCCTGATGAAGGTGTGGATAGTATAGATATGAAACTCAGATGTCTTAAAATTGTAGACAAATGGAAAAAAGAAATAGTATTAGTATATTGCAGTGTCCAATACTGTTCAAGATAATTTAAGTGTAAGTTTTGAATTTTGGGGTATTTGAAACATGCAGAGATACAAAACCAGTCATTTTATTTATGCAATATTATTATTTTAATAAATTAATTTCATTGAGTGTTTTGTTTTCCCAGTGGAGGAGAATAACTGAGAAGTGAGCACTGAACACCAATAAGACACATGTTTATGTGTAAGTATGGATTAATTTAAGTTGCTGAAAGCTAATTTGAAATGTTACAAAGACACAACATAATGACATTGCAAAATGAAGTGCGTACATTTGAACTATGCTGGGTCTGTATTTCTCTCTCTCTCTCTTCCCATCATTTGCAGCAGGCAGCAGAGCGAGTGCTGCAGCATCCCCCTGTGGCTGAACCTGGACCTTGTTTCTCCAGCTGAAGGAGCAGCTCGAAAGGATCCACAATGCCTGCCTGTATCAATAGTTCAACAAGTTAGAAATCATTAGGAGTTTACAACCGTCATCCAGTTCCGCTTAAGTATTACATAATAACTGTGTTTCATCCAAGTCAATTGTAACTCATGTAGAAACGTTTGATAAGTGAATTCTAAGGTTTTCTTATTGTCTAGGATTAAACACCACTTACATGATAGCAGAATAAAAAGTTGTTGCACACTGAGCTTTAAAATGCATGTTTGCTCTGTACCGGTGAGTGGCTCAGTGTCTCTGTTATCAGACACTGGTTGTTCATTAAATCAGCATTTCACAGTAGCCGTGCGTTCAAGAACAAGAGCAAAGGCTTTTTATGACCATTATCCTCGGCTAACCGTGTTGATTAGAGAAAAGTATCTCTGACCTGATTTCACTTCAGAAAGGCAGACCAAAGGTTAAACCAAGGCACAGATTTTGATAAACCACTGAGATTTTCAATTTACTCCTTTGCTCCACAAAAACAAAATGGGAATCCCTCAATAGCAGAATAAAAAGGTGATTGTGGTAGTGTAAAATATATAGTGGTGTTTGTGAATGTGTGTGCGTGTGCTCAGAATGACCATGAGAGCTGATAAGATGGTATTCCATTAGCTGAGAAGAGAACATTCCTTCCTGTTCAAGGTTCCCCAGCATGACTCCACAGTCTGGTTATGACTCCAAGACAGCTGCTTGACCTTGTGCGTGTGGATGTGTGCGTATGTATGTTTGAGTGGGTATGTGTGTAAGAACTTGCAGCATGCGTCCTGGTGCACACATGTGTGTGAGACTATGTGCACAGTTAAGACAGTGGGGCTCTCTGGGTGTGTCACACACTTGAATCGGATACCACAAACACACTGACCTCTAGTGCTCAAAGAAAAACCAGACCAAGACATTTCCACTTTGTTAAGACACTGACCTTAGGTTTGTCTCCACGGGGCTCGCAGGGGCCTCCCGGTGCCTTGAAAGTGAACTCCTCTGCAAATCTGGAATGCTTCAGGATGGTGGCCACCTCTCCGTCAACCTCCACCACTTCACCCGCCTGTGACATACACCCACATTTGACATCATTTTGCATACAGTGCACGAGCAGAAGACATCGAAGACTTCTTGTACTGCGGAATCTACAGACCTTGAATGTGTACCGACAGTCAAACTTGAAACTGTCCTCTACTCCATTAATGTTCCCGTTATATATGACCTGACTGGGATTGGTGTTGCCTGGAGGGACCTTGAACAGGCGGTATGTGGCAGAGACAAACTTGAAATCACCTGTATTGCCAGAACCGTTAAGGAGAGAATCAATAAATGCATCAGTCAACCTGAAATACAACAATCTGTAATGTCTTGTGTGATATGATAATTGAACAATTAACAACTGACCCTTAAGTTGCACTGACACAATTAGCAGTTAGCGATACCCGTGTTCTGTGTTAAATATTAACCAGAGCTGTGCAGCATAAATTAAATCCAACCGAGGATTTTTAAATCTATGTATCTAAATGAAGATCAGTTACTAATTGAAAAATAAATACAGATACTTGCAAGACTAACACGGTTTTTGTATTAACATAACTCACATTGAGTAATTCACAATACGAAGTCTATTTAAAAATTATAGAATGGATATTGAAATCTCATAATTTGAACACTGGTGTTGACGCTCTTCCCACAATGCAACAAACAATGGAAATGTTGGAGCTGGTCAAAGCTAATGTGATTTTAAAAAAGAGTTTGCCAGTAGAGTTTCAAACTCTTTTTGACTGTTCATATAATGTCCTGTTTAATACAAAACAGTTCTGTACAACAATTTCTTGGATACTACCTGCCAGAGTAGTCCACTGTCAACATTACTACATGTAAATTTTATACCATAAACATGGAACTCTTCTGAGAAAACTCGAGGGCCAGTGGATATTTAGTTACCAGAAAACCTTTCTGGCAAGAATGTCAATGGATAGTGTAGTAAGTCAAAGTTCAACTAAATGAACTGTCAGTTAACACCTGTAAAACCTTTAAAAAAGGCCCCACATGTTCATGTTCCATCCATACAGGGTGGGACAACTGTCCAGATAAACAACTATCTGTTTGGTGATCTCGCACTACTCTCCGCCCTGTTGTAAACACCTGCATGGATGTGCAAAACCCAAACATATGTCAAATTAATTTTGTTTTTGTAACAATCTAGTCTGAAACTAAACAAAAATGCATAATTAAAATTGGATTTTAAATGTAAGTTTAGTCCTAAAATACATTGCAATGTTGGTGCAACAGGATTTCACCCAGTTTCAAAATGAATGCTTGCTACTGTCATCCATGGTTTAGAAACAAGCAACCAAGGCAATGCACAAAAAGAAATAAATATGTAACAAATAAAGAAAAGAATAATATCAAACCAAGAATGTCCTGCAGTTCTTTGTTGTCGACAGTGATGACACTGGCTGTAACCAGCCGTGGTGGGCTGAAACCCACTTCTTCAGCCAACAGCAGCAGATCCTTCCACCAGAGCGCCCCTCCAAGACACTCACCTGCCAAGATAATCTACATTGTAATATTCTGGCACGTCTGTGAGCTTTTATGGTAGTAGGACATTCATTTGATGTACCCCAAAGGACTTTGTGATTTTTAATTTCCTCTGTTAGTCTTCCACTGCTGTAGACGTCACTGAAGTACAGCTCACCACCATCCTACATACAGTCAAACAGTGTATGTAGTGAAGGGTAATAGGTTTAATGATTCATGATTCAAAGCGTTTATGCATTTTGTCAGAGCATTCTTGTTACGTTTTGTGCAATTTTATTGGAAAGTGAGGCCAAAGCTCAAGTGAAAACAGCGTACCTTGAGCACGCTGTAGGCTTCAACCAGCACTTGCTTCTTGTCTGGAGAGAGATTCACCACACAGTTGGATCTACAGCAGCAAATCAACGTTTCAAACCCAATTTCTCCACAAGAACACCACATTAGCATACAAAACAAAGAGAGACAAGAAAGACTTCTTACATAATGATATCAAATGAGCTCTTTTGCAGACCAGCTTCTGTTAGGGCCTCAATGTAGCCCTGGACAAAACTGACATTGGGCATCTTGTAGCCAAACTCTTTCATGTGATAGTCCATATATGTCCTGGCCACTTCAAGCTAGGAAAGAACACAGACTTGTTTGAAGCCACATTTAATTTTGAACAGTCATGTGGTGCTATTTGTCCCGTCTGGAGTCTATAATTTTTGGCTAAGTACATACATGCTGGGAAGCAGTTTCTGGATGCGTTCTTAATCCAGAATGGGAAAGCTGTTGTTTACGTGACAGTGACAGCCTTCACCGACAGTCGCAGGGGGGGTCATTTTGACTTTTCCATATACATCACGGACAGTTTACGGTGCACTGCAGCCGTGCTGTGATTCTGATATGCAATACCTGGTCCTCAGTCATGTCAATGCCCGTGACATGGCCCTTCCCGCCCACCAGCTGACTCAGCATGTAGCAGTCCCTCCCACTTCCACTGCCCAGGTCCAGTATCCTGCAGCCCTCCAAGCACTCTGGCACCACCAGACCACAGCCATAGTACCTGAGGGAGAAGAATGCCCATTGTAAATGCTTGTAGATCAGGGATTGTGGCAGAATAAATACATCTGAAGCAACAACAGAGAGTGTAACAACAGCACAGAGACCTGGCAGTGATTTCAGGGTGCACTTTCTTTAGAGCCTGGCGGATGAAGGCAGGGATTGGCTGGGTTGGAGCCACACAGGCATTGCTCTTCAAGTCTGATGAGTTCTTCAGCACCTTGCCATAATAATCCTGTTTGAGCGCAGAAAAAGCTGTCTGTAGTTGCTTCTCACCATACAGCAGGTTGGCAGCAGCTAGTACATGGCAGGGAGGTAACTCGAGTAGTGCAAAATTGAGTGCTGATTAATAATAGGAGGCCAATTCAAATCCGTATGTGGCCAGTGACTTCACCCCAAGACTGTACAGAACAGTACTGAGCCACACAATTGTGTTTTTTTAATAAACAGTGTCAGTGTTTTAGCAAATTACAGCACTTAAGCTAGCGACCACTCGAACACGTGCAGCATCATAAGTGATGTATTACCTTGACGTCCACGTGAATGGTGCTATCAAGGAAGCCTTTGGCACCCGCACTAAAAATAAATGTTATACGTTAGCTGCAGCAAATGAAGTTATATTCCACAAGTTAAATGTTAGTAATTAGTACGCAATATCATGTAACTAACTCTTATTGTAGAGCTGCAGTGCTGCTAGAACTGTTACCGTCTCATTTAAACGTTGTAAAACAATATGTATATATTGTATAATGCTAATGCTATAATGTTTCATGAAAGTAAGACACGACACGAGGCGTGTTACTTTCTTACCTCTTGTCGTCGGTCATTGTCTCGAGTGCTAACAAAGTCCACAATTTGGAGAGGAAAGCTTTAAGCAGTGGTTTGCTATCTGGACAAAATCAACATTACGCCATCCGGTCGACTTCCTGCTCAACAGCACACCCTGTCCCTCACTGCCTGAAACCACAGCCCAACCCCGGTGCAGTCAGTGAAGTCTAAAGAATATAGTGTACGTTGTCTTTTTATTTAAGTGTTGAGAAGTATAGTTTTTCTTCAACGCAACTAAATGCCTAAATAAAACTCGACAGCACAGTCTCGACAACAAAAGAGGCAGCTTGAATTTAAGAGGACATGTTTATTGAACATACATCCATCTTGGTTGTTGTCATAAATGGCTTATGATCAGAACATTCAAAGAATATGTGCAACACCACCATACACACACTGGTGAAGAAAGAAATCTTTGGCAAGATGCCCCCGCACTTGTTAACATGTTATCTACTGTTTTGTTAGTCAAACGTACCCTTCGCACAACTTCAGAATTAGTCTCAAAAGAAGTTAAATCTCTCCTTAACTGAAAAAAATAATACCCATAAATGTGTCCGTAACAATAAAGCTAATGATTTCATAAAAATTATGAAAGCAACTATTTGGTTCACAAACATGTTACATAATAGAATACACAATTTGTAAATATAAAGTGGTTCTAAAATTTTATACAGTTCCAATAATAGTTTTAAGGAGTCAACCGATATGAAAAATAGCTCACCTTGGTACTACATACCACAATATTACGTTCTAGGTCACAAAAAGCAGACACATATAAAGCACTTTACAGTGTGTTCAGGCATTGATGGGTAAAACTGAGTCATCATACTGTTGATACAGAAGTGTCAAGTTACAATATAACTTGTGCTAGACATTTTGGGAGACATATACACACACACATATATGCCTGAAACATACATTTGTGCTTTGCAGATATTGCAGTGTGTGCAGAGGGGGCAAATGACTTTGTAAAACTTTTGTAAAAGTTTCACACAGCACATTCATTAATGAGAGGCATTTTTTATGGCACATTCATCATCAATCATTATCTACTGTGTTACCATAAAAACTCCCAAGCTCTTAAAGGCATTTCAAACTGAGTCTTCCAGAGAAGATACATTAAAGATAAATATAATGATTTTGATGCTCTGTCTGTCTGTTTCTATGTGGTCTGTGTTTTCTATGTGCAGTGCAGCATTGCACATATTGCTTGTTAACTTGTACTGCTTGTCCATGGTAAAAAAAACAAACTAAACGACACATGCCTCTCAGAAATATCATTTTGTGCAAACTCTTGTTTATAATAGATATTCAGATATTAAGAATAACCAAGGAAAGCAGTCAAACTGTTATTTTATTACCATATCTGGTTCCTTCTCTTTGCTTGTTTTTTTTATTATTATCTAAACTAAATACATTTTTATCTTCTGTCATACCTCAGTCCCCAAAGAGGGAGTTTTCCACTCAACAGGGCGCAACTGTTCATGACATTTTGTTCTAAAATCACCCTGTTGGATGAAACTCTTTCTATTACAAATAATATGCTCCTCAGCCATGACCTTTATGGGCTTAATCACCTTCATTTAAAGTAAAGTAATGGATAAATATCCCTTAAATGATGAAAACCCAATACACATAAAGAATGTTGTTTGTGTAACGTTATTTTCTCTCTGATTGAATAGCACAAACAAAGAAGATTGGCAGGGTCGGACACTGGTAAAAAAAAAACATTTACCAAGCCATATTTTGGTTGAAATCAGACCAGTCCAGTTGACTGAAATCAGCCTTAAAGGACCCTTTAGGAAACTGTTATAAATGTTTAATTAACGAATACCACAGCAAAAGTGTGGTAAAATTGTGCTAATATGAAAATCCAATACAAAGAGTGTAAATGTTCATGTTTCTATGCTGTATAGCTGGTGAAGGTGGTATTGAAGTGACTGACATAAAAGTTTGAGGTCTGCCGTTGCCCATCTCAGTTGTAATCTCTAAGAAGCTTAAAAGTCGTGTCTTGGTTTTGGTACCAGCTTTCTCGTGGGCTCAGTTGCACTAAAGCTTAACATTGTTCATCAAAATTCTGCATTGTTTTTTTGGGGGTAGGCACATACTACAAACAGTCATTAAATTATTATTTTTTAATGATTGTGTACAAAGTGAATCTGTTGCACCCCCTACTCACAATTCAAAGAGGTCAATTTCTTACAGATGTTGCTACAAAACCCTAAGAGACTAATCATGTACGGCAATTTAAGACTGAATCGATGAAAGTAAGCATTTTCTATTCAGATTTTTCAGCTAAAAGCTTCCTTTATAAAGATAAATATATTTTGTGCAAAATAGGAACTGCTCACATGAAAAGTTGTTAATGCACTTATACTTCTCTATCACTAGCGGGGCAGATAGAGAGCAACTACAGACAGCATCACAAGGCAGAGCGGTTTTTAAATCGCTGAAAAAGCACGAGCCTAAAGGGACGTCCCACACGGCCTTGTTCTAGTGTCCCTGTACTGTATCAGTTTGCATAAGCACACACTGTGGTAATTGCACATTGCACTCATCCAAAATGTTCCTGCTGGGTGTCTTTTTTTTCTACGTAGTTTCCCGCCTGCAGAAAGCGGTTTTGCAGAAGCACCTGGTGAGGAGAGCTACATTCAGCTGGGCAGTGATTGTCTCGTCCTGACGTCACAGCTTCAGCTATCGAGTCTTTTGACCGTGTATCAGTGGCTTCCTTTACATGAGGACAACTGAAAGGAGGAGGGGGGTGTGTAGTGAGAGAAGTCTCAATGCCACAGGCTGTTAAAGGGCTTGTACTGCCCAAATATAACCCCAAATACACAGGTTAAGGCCACTATTCCAGTGTGGGGAGGAGCAGGTTCTGTCAACCTCTGGATCTCATCTTTTAGTTGAGATTCCACATCCTGCTCCACACCTGTTTTATCTAAGATACACACATTCATAAAAATACTCACTTAGCAAGCATTTAGACATAAACCACTTGCTCTGATACAACATCTTATGCCTCTGCGCTCGGTCTTGAGTGCTCTCTCCTTTCCTCTGTGACACAAAGGTGTGTTAACTGTGCTTCAGCCCTGTGGTTCAGTGCTGCTGCTGTGGTGCGGCCCCTCCTGCTCGTTGATGGTGTGGAGGAGGAGGCACACTGGAGGGTGGAGCGTAGCGCTGCCTATCTGGTTAGCCGGCAGAGGCGGTCCCGGCGGCCCACGTGCATTCCGCCTCTCCGGCCCACCCGGCGCCTGCTCCTCCTCCACGCCGAAGGAGGCTCGATTGCCGCAGCTGTCGCAGAAGTCACCCGCCTCCTCCTCCTCGTCATTTCCTTCGCGGCCCAGCAGGCTCTCTAGCTCCCTCAATTCCTTGCCTTCCTGGCCTGCACCCCCAGCTCCACTTAAACCGCTGCTTCCACGTGTGCCGCATACACACACCTCAATCCCAGAGTCCCCTGTGAATCGCCTCCTCCTTCCATAGGGGAGTCGATCTTTGTCCTCAGCGCAACCCTCTGACAGGTCCTTCAGCAGGGGGTCCTTGCAGGAGTCGTCCCCACTTCTTTTCTCTTGGCTAGTAAGTCCCTCCCCATTGAGCCCATCTGACAGCAGTATCCTGCCTGAATCCTGTGATGTCTGCGTGGGCTTGTTGTCAGGCTTCGGCCTCAAGTCTAACGTGGGGGTTTGTGGTTCCTCTGTGCTGGGTCTGCAACACACACCGTCAGAGACCGGGGGCACCGGAGTGGGCTGGATGGTTGAACAATGTCCCTCCTGCTGCTCAGGAGCCAGTGGACTAGAAGCCACTGAGGATGGGCCTGTGTGTAAGGCACTGTAGGGAGGGGGAGGAGTCGGTGGCCGGTTGACCACCTCTTCATAGTCAGGCAGGAGGTAGTTTGGCAGAAACCCTGAAGAGAGAAAGATGGGGAAAAAACAGCTTTGAGTAGAAGTAGTACAAATTTGCATATGCACTAACAAAGGTGCAAACACTTAAGTGGGATAGTTTTTCCTTTAAAGAAACACCACAGTCTGAACCTTAAACATTTCAGCGTGACCTCACTGAACTTCCCAGACCACTATTCAAGCATTGCCAAAGCAATAGGGGTGAAAAATGTGACAAAACAAGCGAATTTCTGGGTCAATTCTGTGCTGAGGGCCGTTGCAGCACTGTGCGAGATGGTGTTGCAACATTGGCGAGGCACCAAGAGAGCAATGCTGGCCGTTTCCTGAAAACTGGGGCATGCAAACAGGGAAGGTTCTGGCGCTGTGTGAAACCAGGGATACATCTCAGTGCAAACATTACATTTGAGCCAGGCACCATCTGCTCTGCTTGTCACTAGTTTTAAATTCCTTACTTTGATGTAATTCAAAAACTACTCATTAGAAATTATTCCTGAAAAAAGGTTCAGCCCCAAGATTTTCTTTCCAAAAGACAACGAAGGAAGTTACTGAACTACATGACATGGTCACCTTTACAACAGACCTGACACAAGTCGTACACTGCAGCTTTTTATTTTTCTTTATTCTGTTCTGCACTGTTTGGTGATGGCTTAATCTCGTTGTACTTGTGTATAATGACAATAAAGGCATTCTATTCTATTCTATCAACAAGTATGCATGCAATACACTTACAATAGACAATTTTGTCTGCTTTATTGTTTCACTCAGTATTCTCAGTATAGAGTATTTATATGCAACATTGATAAAAACTTTGGATTCATCAATATGGGTTCAGACCTGATATTCTGACCAGGACATTTACATTTACTCATGACAGTGATAAGTTAACCAACATGAATAATTACACTTTCTAGTTTATTATCACTAACAATATTATGATTTTTATTGTTGTTTGGCATTTATTTTCAGTGTATAAGGGATCTTGTTTCTGCAGTTACAAAGCAAACACTAGTTGGCGTGAATGGATGAACACTGAGTAGTTCTGAGATTGGTACAGGCTCATCTATCAGCTCTATTTCACTCTTCCCCGTTTTGCTCCTCACCAACTCCTGAGGGAAATACCTGGCTCTTTAGCTGCTCGCTGCTCTGTTCACCAGCACATTCATTCACTGTGTCTTTGTGCTTTTTGGTGCTGGGCAGGCAGCGTACTGTGGGTTTATCACAACGTTTTGCTTGTTGCAGCTGGAAACAAAGGGCGTGAGAGCGGCGAGACAGAACCAAACAGTAAAGTTGTGGGCCGTAGAAAACAAAACAATGAGCTGAAAGACGTTAAAAAACTCCCTACAGGTGAGGAAAAACTGCAGAGTTGGGGGATTATTCTCTGTGAGTGTGTCACAAGAAGAAACCCCTTTCACACCATATATAGTCATTGGGTCTATTAATGTGAAAATATTGATTAGTGCAGCTTTAAGTACTTACATCCCTTCTAACTGTCCTCAACAGAATGCATATAGATGTATGACATGCATACGACCCAAAACAGTTAGACGTCAAGCTTCATTGACATGCGTATGTTCAAGTGGTAGCTCTTACTGAAGTAGAAGGGCACAGAGGGGTAGTTGTGTGCTTCGCGGTAAGCGATGAGGTTGATCTCGTGCTGCCGTTGTTGCTGCTGCAGCCGGTGTTTGGTGCGGCGATGGTGACACACACAGCAGCAGCTCAAAATGAAGATGATCGCCCAAACCAACCAGAACCCTGAAGTGAGAGGAAGATCAACACGGTCGGGTCATGTTTACAGTGGATCAAATGGAAATGTGATCGTTTCCTATGCTCATTCTAAAATGAACTCAGATGTTGATGAATATGTTAAATGGGGAAAAACTGTGCTCGACAACATTTGTAATGTTGAACTGTACTAGCTTGTGGGGGATGTAACATAAAGCGCCTGCTGCTAGCACAAACACAGCACTGTAGATCAAAAACCGCCAACGTCTGCTTCTAACATAGTCAAACATTCACATGCTTTTATATTGTATTAAGATTATTATTAATATTTTATGGCATAGAATCAGTTCAAATCATCAAGAGGTCCAAGTCCGTTCTTATCTCTAGGACAAGGCCTAGACAGATGTACAGTCGCTGCCAGTTCCTTCTCTATGGATCAATCCCATATTTGACACCGCAGCTGCATCACATGCTGAATTATATAATAGTAATAAAACACAATTACAAAAATCTCGTTTGTAGATGCTGTTCTTCTTTGGCATGAACACGGTGACATCCCAAACATCCCAAAACAGTGCGTTTGTTTAAGAACAACCCGTGCTTTTTCCATATGGCGCGAAGTCCTAATTTTCTAAAAAAGGAGTTATTTGTGGATCTGTGCTATCTACAATCCAGTCTAAACAGCAGCAGGGAACAAAAACTGAGGGGGCCTTCAAAAAAAAAAAAAAAACAACGCCCTGATTTGTTTTTACTATGTGTTTGAAATAAGTGATCTCCACCGTGTTGACACAAAGAAAATGTGGGAACTTCACTTCAAGGACAACAGAGCAAGGCAGCCTGTGTCTCTGGAAAATAAGAATGTAAATTATACAATATGGCCCAGAGTGCATCTCTGCTGGTGCTGTGCAGTCTCCATGACACACCGGTTCAGCATGTTCAGCTGAAGTCAAACATGCCTTGCAACTTGTTCAAATCAAGATGCTTACACATTTTCACATAAATTCTTATATGAAATATGCCCTCTTCTATTCTAGCCACTTAATAATTTTAGTTAATTATTGCAACAGTTTGTGGCCACATGGCTGCCCCGTCTATACTGTATTCTGAAAAAGCTGGGTTATATCTAAACCAGAAGTAAAGGCGGCAGGGCAGTGTTCTTCATCAGGTCATCAATAAATAGTTAATGTTTTAATATGAATCTATCTTAGGTCAGTTTGAATGTTGCTAATTTCTAAGAACCCACACCAAGTGCCATACCCGGCTCCGTCCTTGAACCCACCTTTCCACTACCTAGGACAGGACAAGGTCTGAATACAGACATTCTGAATCTCTTACCGACCCAAATTTACACACATTTTACATTTTATTGTCCACAGCCTTTGTTTTTACCCCAAAATGTACTAATAGACAAACATAAACAAAACGGAATGTAGTGGAAAAAATTACAGATATTCACTTATTGCAGAAGATATATGTCTGTATCTGTGCATATGTTGGCCGATAAGCAACTAAAGAATGCAATACAGAAATGTCAAACTAGGTTTGGTTGGGTCACCAGTTTTTATTTTCACATTTTATTTAAAATGTCCTCCTCTGTAAGTACCTTGGTCAAAATAAAATAATTCAGGCTGATATATTGTTGTCTTTAGTGATTTTAAGAGGAGAGCATGAGTCAAGTGAAAAGTAAGACATTTAATACTGCACTTGAAAACAAACACGGTAACAACACGCTAACATGTTCAGACACTAGAATGCAGGTACAGCTCACACATAACCTGTACTTACAGTTCATTTCACATGTTTAAAGTCCCCCTCTGGCCAAGAATGTGTTTTGCCTGATTGCTACTTCACTGTACAGAGTGATGTATGTGCAGAGTTTAACAGTAGAAGGCTGTTTTCACATATCTGCTGAAGCGGGGAAAGTTTCTCTGTGCTAACATTTCTGGAAGCGATCTTTAACATTGGTAAGTGGAATGAGGTACAGCTAATAAACAGCATTCAACGAGTATAGAGCTGTATATTGTTTTACCATGAAAATCTGTTTTGTCAAGGTGAAAAGGCGAATTTAAACCATTGTTAAAAACAGGAAGTGAAATATTTTAACCAATTTTATACAGTGTTCTTTGAGTTTCTATTGTGTGTACTGCATACACGCATTGCAACAAAACCATCCACCATCCATGCATCTACTTTGTCCCCATGTGTGCATCTGTGTAGTGTTTGTGAAATAAAACGTCCAGTTCCAGGTGACCAGCTTGCAGCTCTGCAGCCAGCTGGACCTGAAAGAAAAAGAGATATAAAAGGACATGCTTTACAATTTGTCACATTAGTTCAAACACTGCTAAGGTATGGGTCATAGATATATATATATACATGTTTTTCACCCACCTGGGAGGTAGTCCACTCTGCGTGCTGGAACATTTGACATAACGCCCGTCACTCGAGCGTCTGATAGCACCATTTGGCCGCCCCAAGAAACTCTTCAAGTGGCATGGCACTCTTGAGGGGACACTTAATCTCAGGGAGCTGCGTTAGGTCCAAGATTCCATCTGGGCTCTTCACAGTGTGAACCTCCATGAGTTGTATGGCTTTGCCCTCTTTTTCTTTTCCATATTTAGCTGCAGTGCAGCCAGTGAAGGCGGAGGTGCAAGTGTTCGACATTCAGAAGGTTTTTTGTGGGTTAGCACGGCTCCGACACTCTTTGCTGTGTCGCTGCTTCCGCACGTTATGCATTTGTGATGCACTTTGTCTCCCGGCCTGAGTCAACTTCTCCACCTGGAAAGGCCTTAGTTTAACATAGGGTCTCATAAAGAGTAAGTAAGGTTTGTACCGTGTTCTGTATTGGGAACCTACAGATGACACTGGCTCTGAGAGGACTCTGGTGTTGACGTTGACAAGCCTGAGTAAATGTTATATGATGTTTGAAATGTATGTGCTGCACCTTTTTCAGCACTACATTCTTCCTTGTGCCTGCATTTCACTCCCTCTGTCCTTCCCTGCATTCTTAACATACGTTGAAACTAAAACCACTGCCCGGTGATGAGGGGGCTCTGACTCGGCTTTTTGAAACCTCCATCAATAAAAAGGTACCCGACTTTATTACTTCGTACGTGCTGACAAGCTTTTCAGATTGTTCATCGCTTTGAAAACTTGTGTTCCAAGATCTTTTATTTAATGGAACAAAACTTTAGCACACTGCAAATTTTAGCAGCAAAGGAAGAATCGGACGTTGCACCCAAGGAATTGTGGTTGCTAGGAGGACTGCTGTGGATGCAGAGAGGGAGGGTGAGAAGGGGTAAAGAAAAAATGAAGGAAAGGCAGGATACTTACACCAGAGCTCATAGTAGTAGCTGCAGCACTGAGACTCCCCGCAGCAGTGTCCGGACTCACAGATGTAGCTGTGGTTGTTAACGCCTTCGCAGTGCAGCAGGCTCTGCAGGAGAGAAGTAGCGTCACTTCGAGAGGAGTGTATTACAGACATCTTAACCTTAAAAACAAACAAACAAAACAAAAAAAAAACACCAGCTCGTGGCATCTGGTAATCAATAACAGAGCCCCCTCTCACCATGTTTGTTTTAATTTTTGACTCACACGGGGTTAAATTACAATTGTTCGAAGGTTTACGCTGATCAACAGAAACACAGTTTACTGTCAAAGAAAAATAAATCTGTAGATCTACTAATTATGATTGTAATTACAGTAAGGAGTGAAAAGGGATTTTAGGTTAAACACAGCACATTATAGATAAGATGCTTCTTTCAGCCACTAACTCCAGTCTGGTGTTCACTGAGCTGGGTAATGATAAAATAATAAAATAGTTAACGAAAGACATAACAGTGTGGTGTTTTTGGAATGCTGCTAATCTTGTTCATGAGCTGTGTTCACTTTAAAGGAGCACTCTGAGATTTGTAATTTGTCTGTCAGAAATCTCAAAATTGTTCCAATTGGGTTTGGTTTGGGTCATTTTCCTGCTGGAATCCACTCAGATTTACATCTAAATGTTTCATTCTAGCTTTAGGTGGTGGAAAAGGACCAAATCTTCTTCTCTTTGTAAGGTTTAAATCATAAGTCACATTTGATGTATATACTGCATCATTACCTATTACTATAAAATGGTAAAGTATGTTGATTTCTTATACCAACTACCATAAAACAGTAACTCTAAAGAGTAGTGCATCCTTTGTACAGTTAGAACGTAGTATAAGATGAGAACAGAGCAATGTTTGACATTGTCCCAATCTTTGATTTACAATAATAAATAATAATATTAATAACACTGCAGATATTTAGAAGCCAACCTTTATACTTAGCTATGAATCTGGCGTAAACAAGCCCTAAGCACTTGTGCTGGTAAGCTGCTAGAATTTCATCAGTGTTTAAGGCCCATATCAAGTGCAAATGTTTGAGTCGCAGCCAACACAAAACCACTCTAACTGTAACATACAAGTTCAACTTAAAAGGTTTTAGCTGAGGGCTCACTGAAAATATCTGTTTGAGACAACAGTCCACTTTCATCCACAATCAATAAGGCATACGTCTCCACAGCAAACTAGCAGCTCTGCCTGATCAAAAGCAAACCTGACTAAGCACATCCATCGCACCCGAGAAAGGTTAAGTTGTGAAAGGACGCAGGCAAGATGATAATCAGATCAGATAGATCAGCATTGTGCCAAAAGACAAGGGAGCACTGTAATCACAATCCTCTCATGAGAACGGTCAGTGGATTCTTTCCAGGAAGATGTCTCAGATGTTTTCTTCTAGATTAGCTTAATTATTAGCCAGGCAAAGGATATATTAGGATAGTTTTTCTCTTCATAGATTACCAGCGTAGGTCCCAGATATAGAGGCATGATGATGATCCCGGGTCCAAAACTCCCAGACAAGTCCCTCCACCTCAGGGGTCATTTGCCACAGAAGAAGAAAGTCAACCAGCTCTCAAACATACTCCCACTCTCTCTCCCTCACTCTCCCTCACTTTCTCTGTCTATTTTACCCCCCCCCCCCTCCCTAGACACACACACACACCCTCACCCCACTCCAAACCAGGCCCAAACAGTGGGCAAGAATTGCTCTACGGAAATTTCCAAGCGGCAGCGGAGAGCGAGCTCCTAGCTGGGCCGCTGCATGATAATAAGGAGTACAGAGCGCTGAGAGGTGTGTGTAAAGTGCGAGGCAGGGAGAGAACGGTGAGAAAGGCCGTGAGAAAGCCAGACACAGAGCGGTAACACAGGAATGATTGATCACACACACGCACACACGACACACCGGATCAGCACAAACCAAACTGCTGACATTAAATGTGGCCACAACCTCAAACCTGGGAGATTAATTATATCTCAACAGCTGTTCCAATCTTATCAACATTTTTTTTTGAACCCAACATAGAGGGATTTGATTCTGTGTGTAATAAAAACATGCTGTTCTGTTCTTCCCTCTGATAACTTCAGCTGTTTTCACTGACTCACTAACTGTTCTCCACCATGTGGAGTGCTCTCCACTTGGCATGCTGAGCCCCTTCTGCAATTGGATACCGATAACCATCTAGTTTGTTTGGGTCTTCAGCCTGTGCTGCATAAAGATAGCCGGGTACTGAAGGGGGTTGGGAACAGGCCTTCATAAAGAAAAAGCGCTCTGTCTCATCTTTGACGTGCATGTGACTCCACAAAATCAAACTAACTTGTGTGACTAGATTCCTCAGTCTCCCGTCCAAACAGGCAACAATGAAACAATCTACCTCTCTCATACAATACTACCATATTAAAGGCGGATTTAGTTACCGTCCCAGAAATGATTGCTGCGTTAGAGAATAATCAACCTCAATAATGACAAGCTGTTGAAATGAGCAGACACTGAGAACAGTTCAAAAATCCCCTGGTGACTATCGAATGCTGTTGCTGGAGATAAGTGCCTACAGGTCTTAGTTAATTCTTGACCGCACAGTCAGAGTTGATCCACTTAGCACAGGCCTGTAGGACTTGGCAAGTTAGCTGATGCACGTAAAGTCCTCGCTGACCCCTCATTTATTATTCTGTCCTGCAACAAAGAAAGGTGCTCTTTCATAGTCATCAAGGTTATGCAGAACAAAACGCTGCCGACGCATTTCTAGCCGCCCTTAATACCAGACATTCCCCCCAAAGAACGTCTTCCAAATTGCAGTGGCTGAGGAAGTCCGTTCAGCAAACTTCAGTTGCCTCATTTTATCTAAAAGTCGGAACATACGTTATGTTTGCTGGCATGTGTAGATACAAGATTACTCTTTAACTATTCAACTACAATCAAGCTTTGACACAGAACTGTTGGTGCGAAGTTAAAGCTGACGTTACCAGCGCCCTGAACAGACACTTATGGCAGAGTCAAGCAGAACATCGTCATGGACTTCACCGGTTGAGCTACAACACAAATATTGTCATTATATATATATATATATATATATATATATATATATATATACCCCCCTACACTGAGTAAAAATCATACATTAAAACGTCCATAAGCCATAAATGTGACGTTTTACGGGGAAATGCTAGTTTATTCCTCAGTCTCCCATCCATACGCATTAAAGATGCTAATCCTGGGAGATTTTTTTAACTGTTTAAGACTGGTGATATTGCACTAAGGAGCATTGTATAAAAGCACAAATGCTTAAAAATGGTTGGGAACCACCACTGTTAAGAAACAATGGTCCTCCTGAGATAAAAGAAAACACAGTATTTATGCTTTTAAAGGAGTGTATCTGTGTGTGTGGTGGAGGATGACACGTGTCCCTGGCTAGCTTTATTTTACCCCACGATGACATGTGGTAACTGTGGTAGTATTAGGTAAAAAGACAAACAAGCGACCTCGATTGTGCCTCAATATTCCTTTCTTTCTTATAGATGTTAAACACAGAAGCTGCAAAATTTTCAAGACAGAAACCCCTCAATATATCACATCGGGTTCATATCAGCGGGAAGTGCACTTCTTTGACAGATCAAGAACTGTACATGTAGATATACTGGCTCATAAAACAAGAAGACGTGTGTATAATCAGGCTGTAAATGAGATTTTCCATCCCCAAAGCCATATACTGTATCATCCACGCTGATATGGAGTCTTACTTTCACTCTCACTGGAATGTGAATGGAACCTTTTTCAAATAGTGGACTGTATAATGGAGTGGAAAATAAATGCTGTGACGTGCTGATTAGAAGAGAGCGAATGGAACATGTTATTCATAATGTCTGATAGTAAAATGATCACTTGTTACGATAATGTAGTGACAAATAAAATATAGCTGACTCCGTCTTGTATGAAGTGATGGGGGGGAGGGGGTTTAGACATAATTTTACCACTTGCGTTCTTCTTGAAACAACTTCCTGCAAATATGTGTAGTTTCATAACTCCGTGGTTTGTGAACTCTGATAACAAACACTCATGATATTGCACATTGCAACAATAGTAACTGCACTTTTTTTGGCCAGGAAAAAAACATTTAGAAACCCAACATAGTGCATTACTTTGTAACCCTTGTGCATTGATGTCTTAGCAGGACTTGAACTTCAACCTTCAACACTTATGTGAATCTTTACAGATTTTTTTTAGCTACTGCTAAAGCAAACAGGGTGATGTTGTGTATGAAAGGACTGGTAAAGTCTTGATGAGTTTTTAAAGTAATGGCAACACACCACTGCACATTTTTAGGGCCATAGCATATCAGTCATTGCTTTGTTTTTCTACTTTTTTCAGTCAAAGGAAAACTGCAGCGATGTGGATGCCAAAATGATGGGTTAAATCCAGAATGTGTTACAGCATCTCTTGACTCATGCTACCATACAACAGAATACTAAATCTGCTGTGCTTGTGCATACAGTTATAAATTAGTCTTACTTAGTAGTTTGCAACTAAATAGTACATACATACTATACATACATACATACGTATCTCTCAGTACACAAAAAAAAGTACCGGATGCTGATTAATTACATACACCCACCCACTAAAATTATACATGCAACCGCTGCATGTCTCCTAAACATGTAGCATCATACAGGTTAAATTGCTCAGATTGACAGTTACATTTGAGGCGACTGGCTGTACACCCATACAACCATTTGAGTAAAAATAGTTGAAGAAAACCAAACTTTAGGAGCCGGCAAATTGTCCTTATACCCTACAATCTACCTGTTTACAACTGATAAGAGAAGGGAGAGAACACAATACAAATTGTAAACAAATATAATAATTGAATCCCATATAGGCTTTGAAAAAGAAAATTGGGGTGTAGACACAGAAGGTAGATATGTTTTGGTAATACAGAGCACAAATGTCTCTTTCCTTAATGTTTATTACCCACCAGAGCTTATGTTACAGCCGATAGAGTCAACAACAACAAAAAGAAGTGGGTAGCAATTTTAGGGGGAGAATTAAATCTGATATTGAATTCAAAGCTAGACTCCTCAAAGGCTAAGATACACAGAGCAGAAAGAAATGCAAGTATTTTGAGGAGAGCATGCACAGAGATTGGCCTGATAGACATATGAAGAAGGCTCCACCCACATAAGAAGGAATATGTTACTCAGGAAGACACTTAGTATATAACAGATAACTTCTTTGTGTTCAAAATGTATGATGTAGCGTTGGCTAAAAGCTGTATTATTGGCTCAATAAATATGTCAGATCATGCAGCAGCCTCACTTCTAATAACAGTAAAAATTACTTAACGTAAAACAATTATTCTAACCAATTACTCTAAAGGAAACCAAACAACAAATACAGGGATTGAAAGCAGTTGATGATGGATTCACAAACAAATACTATAAAACATTTAGAAAGCCAAATCTACCTTTTGTTATGATATGGCGCTATATAAATAAATAAATAAATAAAATTGAAAATAACACCTTTACTATTAAATGCATACAATTATGCATTAGACACAGGTACATGGACACAGACATGGCAATTATCAATAATAACTCATATATAAAGAAGGGAAGGATGTCACGAAGTGTTCCTCATACAGGCCCATATCGCTGCTTAACACGGATTATAAAATAACATCAGCAATAATAGCCAATAGATTAAAAAAACATTACAGATATAATCGAAACCGCTCAGTGTGGCTGTACCCCAGGAAGGCTTCTGGCAGACAACATTAGACTAACAGTATATTTAATTGACTATGCACAAAAGCAAAATGAAGACCATATGTTAATAACATTAGATTCAAAGAAGGTGATTTGATTTAGTGAGTTGGCCGTTTATGTTGAGGACCTTAAACAGCTGTGGCCTAAATAAGAAATGTGCCTTATGGTTACAAGCAATTTAAAGTAATCCAATCTCCAGAGTAAAATCAAAGGGTACACCATCAAGAAAATTCACAATACAAAGAGAAACCAGACAGGGAGATCCTCTCTCCCCCCTATTATTTGCTATATAGATTGAGGTGCTAGCAGTAGCAGTTAGACAAAACGTTGATATAAAAGGAATACAGTTAGGAAGAGAAACTCAGAAATTAGACTCTACACTTATGATATAACAGTATATTTAACATAACCAGAGGCATAAATTAATGAAAAAATTGAAAATTAGCGCAAAATATTCATACATAGAAGAAAATATGTGGGCATCAATATTAGAGAGAATTTAGATGAACTGTATGAGAGTAATTACTGTGTTTGGTAAAGTTAAATAAGACAAGATGAGAACAGATGGATACCAGACTAAGCAGAGTAGAAACTCTAAAGATGATGGTCCTCCCACAATTTTTATTACCAATTACCAATATCAATATCAGGATCACATTGTCATGTATTGAATAAAATGATCTCAAACTTTATCTGGAATAACAGAAGACAGAGAATCACATTTAAAGCCTTACTACAACGGCAAGAAAAGGGAAGGGTAGGTGTTCCAAATTTACTGAACACAAATTCTCACAATAATGAAGTCGATGAAAGGGAAAACTGGAACAAAATGGATCAATGTAGAAAAGAGAGATGACATCAACATCAGTTGGGGCATGAAAAAAAAAATATAGGGCAGAGCCAATGTATTTAAACACTGTAACAAATACGGAAACGTATAGGCAAAACTACAAAAAATAAACATGTGTATGTGTGGGGAACAAGTAGCAAACTACACACACACACACACACACACACACACACACCCTTTATGTGTCCAATACTGACACAATTTAGGGAAGAGGTTGAGAAAACTTGAGAAGAACCTCTGAAACTAGAAAGTATTTTGGGTAATTAATTTACAAGAAAGTATATAATCAGCTGACAAGCTTCTGTTTAACATACTGCGTGTGACGGCCATGGAGCAGGTGACAAGGACATGGAAACAGCCAACTCCACCCAAACTAAATTCATGGCTATCAACAATAGAACAAACACTGGATAATATGGACAAAAATAAGCTTTACAATCAGTGCTCACACACAAAAAAAAATTAATAAGATTTACCCTAAACATTCTCAGTAAAATAACATACCATTTCAACTGCAAACAGGTACTTCTCCAATCCCAGTGCTCCCCTTTCCTAACCCTCCTCAGAGGTTACTACGTGAATTCACTCAAATTGAAACAATTAATTGAACCGTGACTTGTGGACTCTTTAATAGTAACTGCGCTGCAATCTATTCAGAATCATTAAATACTGTATCACAGACTACAGATCATCATGAATGCTATTTCTGTCACATTTACAACGCCCCATCATCTGTGGAGGTTTACATCAGTGTGACTTGATACTACAAATATATAAAAAGGAGAAAGCCTATAGACTGTGCACTTCATAAGAAAGTACCCCAACACATAATAGTAACAACTGCCAGATGACCCGATGAGTGGGAGATTATTAACGATATCACTGACAATAACACCTAACATTATCTTGACACAGAACAGCTATTAAGTTCATTATTAAGAGTCATTTTCTATTTCGCTGTCAGAGATGAATACAAACCTCGTGTGCCAATAAGTGTTAACTGTTATATCTACCGGTGTGCCTGCATTCATACCTGAAGAACTGCTTTTGTTGTTTATGCAACTCGCGTCTGGCTAAAATGTCAACCCTCTACCATGAACACAACACAGCAAGGCCCTGCCTCGCGTCCAGCGTCCCTTTGCTTCAACAATGCTATCGCAGCTAGCAACCGAACTTAGCAGGTATGCTAACATCTTTCTTGACAGCACAGTACAAGTTAAAGCAAGCCAATATCTAACGGCAACAGATATACTGTGCTGCAATAATGACCTGGCTTGTTGTTTAATGAGCCAATGTGTGTCTAGTTGGACAGTTTGCTAACTTAGCTGGGTAACTAGCTGGCTAACAGCCCCGTGAGAGAGAGCCTTGTTTTTGACTGCTCAACCTTACCCTGTCTGCTGCGGACTCGGTGGGGGTGACAGAGCCAACAGCGTGCAAAAACAATCCCATTTTAAGAGCCGAACATACGCCTGTCATTCCTCCAAAAAGTGCCTACAGCTACGGCAAAAACATACGCATGCAAACACTGTTGTTCACAAACTGTGTCCGAATATCCTGAACTATTTCTCAGCCCCTGCCGCACTGAGAGGCCGCTGCATGCGCCGCCTCCTCTGCGTAGTGGACATTTCGACAAGGCACGGAGCTGGCGCAACTGGTTGCTGTCGGTGCGACTGGCTGATATAGCTGTTACACAAGCCGTTCCTCCACCGCAAGCGCTCTGCCTCGGTTTGCTGGGTGTGGCGTGGTCACCTCGACCCGATCCGTGCGCGCAACGTGATGGGCGTTCAATTGAGTGGATCGCCACTGGGTTTGCGGACTGGCCCGCGATTGGACAGCCCAGCCAGTTGGGAAGAAGCTGTCCAATCACAGATCGGTGCGTCTCCAGTGCATGGCTCTGTTGTCTTCCAGGGTTCCTCTTCTCAAGTTTATGGGAACACATGTTCAAAAGACAGACATCATCTTTTCCCCTATGTTTAAGTTAAAAAACCGTTATCTTTTGTTAGACCGTATTCAAAATACATAGTGATGGGAGAGAAGTTCCACATTGTACCAAAGGTCGTTTAAATTCATACCCAGTGTGTAGCTAGTGTATGAGCCAGCTGCCTCTCATTTCAGACTGAAGCTTGTAAACATAAAACAGTCGATTTCGATGACCTGTTTTGAGATATTTGACACTGAGACCTTTGCTGCCAGCCTTGTATAATGGTCTTACATATGTCAATCTGTAAACAACATATCTTTTATTATCATATTTCATATACATCTACATTCCATTCATTGCATTGTGTTGGGGTGATAGCGTAAGTTTCAGATACAGGCATCTTAAAACCTCTGGAGGGACAGATACAACTAGGGTTAAGCAAGAAAATGTGTTGTTATTGAGATTTCAGCCAACCCAACCCTTTAATCTACAGAATAAAATTAGCATTCAAGTCAAACAGGGCTCTTACATGATCTGTGGAGCAGTAAAACATCCTTAAAACTGTCTGTTTGAGCATAATTGCAGTTTCCATTGTCATCGTTCATCATCATCGTCATCATGAGTTTTCTATTAAAAACAGGTAATGACTGACGAATCATTACCAGTCCCTTTCATGAGCCTCTCTGTAGGGTATGCCTAAAAGACTAAAAACATCCTTCTCTGCCGGTGTAGCGAGTGGAGTGCCACCATACACCTTCAAGTTACCCTGACGCACCACATCTTTGTTCAGTGAATGCTCTGATAAGCTCATCTTTTTTGTCTTTGCCAGGGCTCTCAGCGAGCGGTTGAAGTGTGCCGACCCGGTGAAATACATGAGGGCACAGGCAAACTCATTGTAGGGCACCACGATGATGTCCAGCCTGCGATGGCGGTGGCCAGGTCCTGGCAACCGGCACACACCCATGTATTTCTTCTGCTCTCCATTCTCCTCGTGGCTCACCAGGTCGTCTGTCAAAAACCCTTAGAAATAAACAGTTGGGGGGGGGGTCAGTTTCTCTGAAGGAAAACAAACCTACGAATAAGTCATGAGAAAAACCTTAGCACCTAAAAAGATGGAGCTTACCAGTGTCGTGGAGGCTCTGTAACACTTTGCTGAAAATGCCCTTGTGGGACTTGCCATCAGGGTGAGATATAAGTACGTCAACATCTCCACATGTGGCCTTTCTCCGACGGTAGGAGCCACATGCCATCACCACCAGGTGTGGGTCTATGGCCTGGGTAGCATTCCTCACCTGCACATACCCGCAGAACAAGACACAAAATAGAGGTTATCATTTATGCTAGAGTGATGAGCTTTTATTAAATGACAAAGTGTTTATTTTGTATGTTCTTATGTTTTTACCGTGGCAAACAAGTAAGCTTTTACCTGTTCCCAGCCAAATACTGGGAGGTTTGCTAAAGCATCACATATTATTTTGACAAACCTAAGGGAGTACACATGCTTTAGTCATCTATCTCATGTGCACTCTCTATCTGGCAGCTTTGGAGGAAAAAGAAAATCCAAGTTATACAGTATGAAAACAACTAGCGTTGTACTCAACGCTCTGGAGTGAACAGGTATCTGGCTAGCTCCAGAGGCAGCAAGTTTCAAGAGTTAGTTTCCCCCTTTGGGATGCTCCACTTTGTGAGAGCAGAGTCTGCTTTTCCCATTATCAACAAGTCAAGGAAAGCTGACACAAACTTTTTCCTGCTTCAAGCCTTCTGCCTCCAAATTGAGGGGAATCTTTTTGAAAAATATCGCACTTCAATATAAACATATTTTGGTCGTCATCGATAAATGCGGAAAATGAAGAGGCATTACCACTTTCTCTATGGCTGCTGCTTCTTCTCTGGGCATTCGGTCTAGAAAGTCATCGTAGTGCTTGAGTCCTATTTTCTGAGTGTTGGTCACCTGGGCTTTTGTGCGTATGTCTTCCAATGTGCGGAATCCCTAAAAGACAAATAATAGAATATTATTTATTAGACATTTGCCTCTCATTTCCTTCTTGCCTGATATATCAAAATCTGAAGGAGCTTACCTTTACTGTTATCTTTTTATAAGGCATTGCTTTACATAATAATAAAAGCATCAGATGAAGAACCTCCTAATTAAATGAGATTGTTGAGGATGATACTTGCATCAGTATTTGAGAGTTAGCATAATCCAATTATATAACCACATATATTTTGTAATGTTTAAAATAAACAAATGTTTTAGATAAGGATCTCTTCTATTTGGTCTTTAAAAAGTTTACAGTTTAAAAATAAGTGGACAAATTATGTATTGGAGACACCGTTTCTTAGTTACCTCAAACATACTGTATGTTTGGCCTTTCTGAATTGCTATTTCTTGTTACTTATTAGACGTATAACGTATAAACGTATATGAAAATACCAATAAATACGTAATAAGAAAATATCGTTACTCAGCCCTGTCAATTTATCAGTCAAGTTATGATCCAGAGTCAAAATCTGGACTGCATTTCTATTATCATACATATCTTTTAACACAAGTAGATATCTTGTCACTGTGTTGTAAACTACACTTTACATAGCCTAAAGGTTGATAAAACAGCCAAGTTGCAAAAGAATAAGTCCTTTAACTTCAAGCTTTCACATTAAATTTAAGTACAACTGCAGTGTTTTGATTTGGTGTGTGTGTGTGTGTTACCTGTTGGTACCACAGCTGTGCAGTTTTAGCGCCTGCACCCCAGATGTTAGTAAATAGCTCCAATACCGGCACAGCCTCCCCGATGTGATCTAGTTTCCGCAGGTGACCGCTCTCCATGATCTCGTCAATTTTGTCGGCCATGCGTTTTCCAATTCCTGGGATCTGACAAGCCTCCTAAAACAAACGAGGTTCTGGTTAAAAAAAAGAAATACTGGCAAATAATCCCTGTAATGTAGACTAAAAGGAAATTTTGTACTTACCTGTCAAAAGTACTTGCTACAGCATATCCAACAACTATACACATTACTGACACTACCTACAAAATAAGATTAAAAGCATCTGCAATAGCTTACCTGATATGATGTAATAGGCTTGTGGTAACTCTTCAGTGCGTTGACAGCCTTGGAGTAGCTCAGCGCCCTCCACTTGTCCCCCTGGTGTGTGTAGGCCTTTGCCAGCACTTCTAGTTTGTCGGTGATGTGCTTGTTGAAGTTACAACTTTTGGACTGAGAAGACTGGGCACAGACCCACTTCCCCGAGACCACATCTTTAGCAGCAGAGTCTGGACTGGGACTGGACTTGAGGCTGGGGCCAGGAGTCTCCTCTTTGGGGTGCTGGCCAGTGATGAGAGCTTCCAGGTCACTCTGGGAGACCCCGTCTTCCTCTCCCAGCACTTCCTCTCCCAGCACTTCCTCTTTAGTGTTTGGGACTGTCTGAGAGTAAAATGTAATGTAAAATAATAACAATAACAATCCAACACACACAGACTTGTTGTTTTTATGTGTTCAAGGTCTAGCGTATGTCCCTGACTGCACCGAATGATTACTGACTCAAAGACTGGAAATCTTCATAAGAAACCTGAAAAACTGGGTTTCCTTCACGTAACGTGGAAACCTACCGTGACTATGGTCTCCTCTTGTTTTGTTTGATCAGACACAAGCTCTACTGGAGTTTCTGCAGCAGTATTGACATTCAGCAACTCTTCTTTAACATTTTCATGCAATGTTTCAGATTCCCTAAGTGGAGAGAACATGAAAATATGTTGTAAGATGCACCTCAACTCATTGAATTTTCTAATATTGCGTTCTTAGTCTCAACACAGTTTTGTAAGTACTTCAATTTTAAGTGGTAAATGTGATGAACAAGTAGAAAGTAGAAACCCTTTCACCATGGCTTGCACAAGTCTATGTATGTGAAAAAGTGGCAACATCATGAACTACATATACAGGTAACAACAGCTTTCAGACATTAGCATTCTAAAAAAGGTAATTAACCTCTTGGGTACAAGAAGGCTGTAGCTGGCAACATCCAGTAGTTGTTTCTCACTGATGCACAAGCTCAACCAAGTGCACTTCAGCAGTTGGACTCCAGAGGGCATACAATCCACTTTAAGTAAGCGCAGAGCCCTGTCCCTGTCCATGTTATCATCTACAACAACATGAGTGACACTGGGACACAGTGAACTCTCCATCTGTCCTCCATTCTGCTGAATGTGTCTTTGGAAGATCTGGCATCTGGCATTTCCAATTCCTGCAGGCAGGATGTACACTGTCACGCCATCAAAAGTGTTTCCTGGGACAGAAGAGAGGAACGGGTTACTATCAGCAAACACGTTGCATTTTCTTAACCTATCTCTCTTGCACAGCTCCCCCTCCCCCCACATTGTGAATCTTTTTTTTTTCTCTCACACACATACAAGCACACAAACACAGTAACAACCTGTGACATCAGATTCATCGGGTTTCTTCTTTACTGGGGGAGCCTCCTTTCCAAGTAACACTTTGGCTCTTTTAACCTTGGGAAAGGCTTTCATAATCCCGTGGCGAGGTTCCATCTTGTCTCTTAAAGGCCAGTGGCCTGTGACATGAAGCAGAATGAAGTTATCTGCAACTTTGAGTAAAAACCACCATGCATAAATCTGGAACATAAGCGCTTTACTATTAATTGTAAACTATAATGTACTTATTCTAATAGTGTGAGTATGTTATTATTAGTGGTCACTTAAATGTAGTGCTGCAAATAATATAATATTTCCCCTGACGTGTAGTGGAAATTTCTGTATAAAGAAAAATAAAATCGAAATTCTAAAGTACAGTACTGAAGAAAATGTACGATTTGACTGACGCCTTTTATCCCAAATAACTTAGAATTAGTACATTAGTAAGTAAGCACATTTCTCATACAGTTACTGCAAAAATTGCTCTGCATTGTCAACATTAGCGTATACGTAATAGTATCAGTATATGGTATGAAATTTGGACACGGAAATAGGAACAAGTGGGAGCTCTTTCGGTTTGTGCTCATTGCAGATATCCAGCTAGCTGTCACAGCAGATAAACCCCTGCTTCCTAAAACAGGCTGAGAAATCAATAGTTATCACAACAGTGTTAGCTAACTACCTTTAGCTATTATGCTAACATTAGAAGCAGCAAACAGTCGGTATTTAGACTTTTTCAATTATCATTATTATTCCATATTTAAAATGCGCTTTAACTCATTCCAACATATCCTAATATAATTCAACATATGAAGCAGAAAACTCTAAAAGGTAATAATTTGGCTCTTACCCCTGTTCAGATGGAACCACACATACAGAAAAAAAGGGGAACGTTCAATTCAAATGTTTCACTTCCGGGTCAATCAGTTAGTTTAGTTTTATTTAAAATTTGATTATATTTCAAATCTACATATTACATTGTTGCTGTTTATAATACATTTTAAGATGAAAAAGTTTGATTGATTTTATAAATATTTTCCTATTTAATTTGCTTACCGAGCTCGGTTGCTGTGGTTACGGGCTTAGTCCGGAAGTTTCCCTGAGCAACAGAAACATCTTTAGAAACATGGCTGTGCAAAGCTGGATTGATATCCTAAAATCATCAAAGAAAACCGCTTTGATACACGATGGTGAGTAACTTACAAATATGTAAAACAAGCTTTTCAAATCGAAAGATTTGCTTTTATTAACTCGACAGAACTTTTGCGTAACGTTGGTTATTTTCATTAACTCAGACTGTTAGCTAGCTTTCTAGCTAACATTAATGTGACTAGGCAACAAGCAGGTGGCACAACTGACCCTGTAGCACATTACACACGTTGTTTTAACATAAATAGACAGTAAACCACATCCACATAATTTTTCTTGACACCTTGTCGACATTTTCTGTAAAAAGTTGTGTCCTAAAACATTAAGTACAGTGTGGCTCATTGCTCTCTGAGAGTCTTGACGGCCTAAGCATGTCATTTAAGTATCTTGCTAATTGTGAGATCTGTCTAATCAGGTATACTTTTCTGTTAGACTCTCTGCTCCGTTTACACTGTTTACACAAGTCCTGAAACTGTACCCTTTATCCATCCATGCTGGTTTCAATTTTTATTTGACCAAAAATTATTAAATGTTGTACTTTCCAGAATGAAAGAAATATTTAATATATTTTTTACTATCCTAAGAATGATCACATGTAATGATGGATTAGTTCTGGTTTGCTTGTGCTAAACTATAAACACATTATTAGTATTTAGTTTTTTTTCCCCCAGTTTGTCTGATAAATCTTTACAAAATCCATCTCCAGGAAAAAGGAAGATCCACTACCTCTTTACAGATGGAAAAGAATTGGCAGAAGAGTATGACTTGGAAACAGATGAGCTCATTGGTGAGCAACAAGTTTTGAGTTTTACACAGTAGCATGTAGCTGCTAGCTTTCTTTATTTCAATGGCATAACTTTGTGTATCTTATAAAATGTTTGGTGCTTTTCAGTAAGAAAGTGGTGCCATAAAAACCCACTTGGAGCTCCGGGCCAATGGCAGGTAGAGGTTGGGGAACCACTTGCAGACCCTGTAACTTCTTTGGATTCGGAGGTGATCAAGGAGAACTGCTCCAATGTAGGTTTTCTTCTATTTGAGTTAGACTTTAGGATTTCAGTGGAACCACTTCCTTTTCTAAGGTGCACTTTTGTTTGTTTTAGTTCTCTTTGATTCATTTGAGAGAAAACACTAGTAAATGTCCTGTCTGCAAAATGGATTAGAATGTTTCTGTTTCCACAGCCTGTGTTCATGCGTAAAGACACAAAGACCAGCTTTCAGTGGAGAATCCGCAACCTTCCCTACCCCAAAGATGTCTTCAGTGTTTCCGTGGAGCCGTCTGAGAGATGCATCATCATAAAAACCTCAAACAAAAAGTAAATATGCATGAGAGCACTGTTTCTTTCCATTCCTGTCTCATTCCACTTGTTGCATGTAATCCTTGTGTCCTCCCTATAGATGGCAGTGTTTACAATACATTAGTCTATTACAGTGGCTTGATAAGCCTCTGACATCCTCTCCATGTCTTCTGCAGGTATTATAAGAAGTTCAGTATTGTTGATTTAGATCGCAGTCAGCTGCCATTGGACAGCTCCACCGTCAGCTTCACTCACGCCAACAACACTTTAATTGTCAGCGTAAGTCCTACACAACAATGAAATTCAGTTAACTCTATACCTTATGTTATGTTACCTTATGCTTAAAATATAAAGATGTAAGCATTAAAGGTTGATTATTAGAAGAAAACCATGCATTAAATACTATTTAAACAATATCTATGTCCATAAAGGTTTACATTTATTTGTTAAAGCATTTAATGCAAATCTTGAAAATCAGATGTCTATGGTTTTTTTTTATTTATTTATTTTTTAGATTTTGTCCAGTTTCTTCCATGTGCACCTGTCACTCACGTCTAAATTATTTGACATTAAAACAACATTTTCCTTCCTGCAACTATTGCTCTTTTTGTCAAATTTACTTTACACTGTGCACACTCCTTAAACGTGATTACAGGGAAGCATTTGCGGGGGGGGGGAGACAGTTAGAATGTTGAAGTAATTATTTTTCTTCTCTCTTGTCCAGTACAAGAAACCCACGGAGATCTTAACCCTTGAACAGGAGCTACTGAAGGAGCTGAAGAAACTGAAGGGGACCGGTGAAGGGGATGTCGACTGCAAAACTCAGTGAATTCTGTGGGTGAAGGGGAATAATCCTGCTTTGCATATAAAGCTAGAGCCTCGCTGCGACATTTTCCAGTCACATGTGAGCTCTCGCTTATTTTTCTTCAGTGAACCCCTTCATTAAGAAAACCTTTGCTCAGTGCCTTGTTAATGGTTTAATGCTTCTAATTGTGTTTGCTAATTGGTGTCCATTTATTAGAGTTGGTAATGTTGGAATTTGACCTGCCATTTATATTTGATAAAGACTTATTCTGTAAAATATATGATGTGTTTCGCAGTCTCACAGCCAGATTTATTAACTTTGTAGCTGAACCATGAGTGTTTCCCCAAATGAATTCTTTCACAGAAAAATTATTCATCAAATCTTTGTAGGGAAATTTTGTTTTTGCTTCTTGTTACCAAACCTACCAGGGAGCAATGTTGATGGGGGTCACATAACCTACCACCCTCCTTTCATTGATGTCCTTGTAAAACACTCAAAACACACAATGCCTCATCCCTGTTCGTTCTGGGGTCACTGTTACGAGCACATCCCATTTGTGTTAAATGAATACCCTCATGTTCCTTGCATGTAGTGGGCCACCCTGAAAGCCATTACTGAAACTTTGGTCAGCGAGCAAGCTAGTGTTACTGTTTCCCTTTACAACAGAGGGTCACTCTGTGGTCTAAATATCCAGAAATAGGTACAGGGCTTTTCTTCCAAATGGATTTCATATTATGATCTAACATGGGCAAATATAAAGATGTACAGTTTGGATTTTTAGTTTAAGTTTATGTACAGTATGTATGACATGTACAGAAGGAAAAGGATTGTACAGTAAGATAAATGCTTCAAAATGGGATATTTGTCTACTTCAATAAAAAAACACTGTACAGTCAGAAATACTTAGACAGTGGATAAAAAAAGAGCAGTGCTCTTTAAAAGAGACAATGCCATTTAAATATAGATAGTTTCAACCTTGTGATTCCTTGCATTTTTTAACCACTTGTCCAAACCCAGAAAGCAAGTGCAAAAAGCAGAGACAAAACCACAGGTCTCGCTCACTATTGTGCTTTGTCTTCTTCCAGATGGAAAGAATAGGAATACGTGAAACCATTTTAAACCCAGCCTGTCCTGTTGTTTTGTAAATTCTTGTGAGGGACTTGATGGGTTTTTAAAAAACGTCTGACAAATGCATTCCTACATATTTGATGAGGTAGGGTTTGCCTGTTTGGTGCGGTGGTGTGTTGAATAAATATATCCTGTAGGAAGTTTATGCTGTTGAGCAGAAAAATACCAAACGTTCATCCTCAGGTTTGAATTAATGGTCGTTTAGTTTAATGCTTTACAGTCTTCAGAGCTCAAGCTGCAGTCGAAACAAATTCATGCGGCAGAAAACAGCAACTGGACATCCAGCTCCCGAACTGTGAGAGCAGCCGAGTCCCTCTGTTCAGGGTCTTCTTCCTCCCCTGTCGTTTGGCCTCTGATGGTCATGCTCAGCTGCTTCTGGGAAGAGGGTTTCTTTTCTGCCTCCCTTTCATTCCCGAATGCCTCTTCCCAGCCATTCCCCCTCTTTCAGCCGATGCCACATTTTGCCACACAGGCCCCGATACTTTTTCTGCAACCCCTCAACTCCCTCTTTGCAGCCCCCCTACACCCCCCATCCCTCCCATCCCTCCAACCCCTTACCCCTCCCTGTGTGACTGGCTTCTTTTTGATAACTGACCCCTCCTCGTGTTATTATTCGAACCCACTATTGTATAACATGGCCTTTTATATGAGGTTTCACAAAGGGCCCATTTGATCAGAGGGTTACGGTGTGCGATCGTGAGAAATGCAACTACATGGTGGTAACCTTTGTTTGGGCCAAAATGGTGGGCTGACCTCATCGCTTTTAATGCATAGCTTGGGCCATTCAGGCCCAAGTCTCACTTGCTGAGCACATTGAATTCAGTAGCCTGTCACAGATATTGCCCCTCAGTTATCTGGGTCTCCAGCTTGAAGAAGGAGACGGGGGTAAAAAAAAACAACACAACAGTTTTTGAGGGCGACCAACAATGTATGCTAGCTTTCCATCCCAAAACAACCACACAAGAGAAAAGCCAAGCAGCTCGTGAACTGATTCTTTAGTGGTTTTAATATACACTCTACAATAAATATTTCCATCATTTGACATCATTTACATTTTTACAGTAAAAATATATTTATATATGTAGAAAAAAAACAGGTTAAAGATTCTCCAGAACGGCCTCCTAAAGGCAAGATAGCATGTCAACTGAGACTCGGATGCTGTAACCACAAGGAAATCCACAGATAGCTGCCATGTCTAGCTTCATTGTGCTCATTTCTCTTTTAGACATTCTTTGTTGCTGAGCTGGCTAACTTTTAACAAAAAGGTTTTCATTCATGACAATGTTGTTGAGCTCGTTTGTACTTAAAATGCCCCCTGATTTAATAAGTAAAAATCTGTCCTAAAGTCTGTCTGAATTGGAAATAACTAGCAGATTAGATAGTCAATGGTTACATACAATCCAGTACAAAAAATTACACAAAGACGCTCACAAAATGAGGCAAAACGTGTATGGGCACTTGACTGCAAAAGTAAATTTCTTGGTGAGCCCTTGTTTTCTCATGTAGTGGTTCTCCCGTGCTGGTTCCTCCACAGTTCTCCCTCCGTGGTTTCAGTCCTCAGCGGCCCCCTGAACGCTGGTGATGGGAATGTTTAGTCCGCTTGCTGAAAGGGTGCACGGGGACAGCAAGAGGCAGGACATCAAACGGTCTCCTCTCACTCAGCAAGTGCCCCCTGGGTAGACGCTTCATGAAGTGGGCCTCCCTCTGGTGCTGCTTGGTCTTGGTGGCCTTCCTCGGACGGCCCTTGCGCGTGAAAGCCATGTACCAGCCTTCATACTTGGCGTTCTGGAGCGCCGTGTAGTTGTTTTCCAGGACAATCTCGGTGAAGATGCAGTCTTTGCCTCGTCCTTTCCGCTGGGA
>JAVQJL010104349.1:0-19814 GCA_036024295.1 Nannoperca obscura | reverse complement strand
CCCCCCCCCCCCCCCCCCCCCCCCCCCCCCCCCCCCCCCCCCCCCCCCCCCCAAGAGGCGGCTGAGCCTGTGACTTACTCTGTCTATACTGACTTCTTAAATGACTGACTGTCTGAATGACTGACGTAGAGACAGACTGAGAAATAGGGAAAGGCAGGTGGAGTGGTTACTAAGCACTTTAAAGCAGTGAACAGTGCAATTTTGAATGAATAATATTAGGATACATACATCAGAGATGTTGGGCAGTGCAAAAATATGAGTATTTAAAAGTTATATCGTTAAAACGCTGTGTTACTTTGGCATTAAACAGTAACTTAACAGCAGACTGAAGAGCAGCGTTTCACTGCCTCAGAAGTTTGCTCTATTACAACCAATAGTGACGTCACGAGTACACCTGTACATCACTGCAGCAAGATGAGAAGTTGAAGCGCTGGAGGTCAGCAAAAATTCTATAATAATAAATAGATTTTTGGGGGGTGTTAAGTTACTCTTTAATGAATGGTGGTTCAGTTCTACGAGGATGCGGCCGTCAAGTAACATAATACCAACCTGAAAAGCACTAATTCACTCACCTGGCTGAAAGTTTCAAGTTGCATGTCAGACTTAGTGTGAAAACCAGACTGAATTGTTTTTCAATTCATTCATTCATCCTGGCTTTATGTTAATGTTAGTTAGCTCATTCTCTGTTTGCTGATTTCTGTTTGTTTTGTTTTGCCAAATCTTATCACTGGAGTGATGTATCTGTTCTGCCAACATCAGCAACACCATTTTCAGCAGACCTGGAAGCAGCCGTAGCAGTTAATGTTTTTGATGACGATTGAAGCTGACTGACAATCTTTCAATCTCATCTACTTGCTTCCTCATTTTTGTGGCAATTCTTTTGACGATGTTTTTTTAAATGAATGTAGCTAGTAGCTAGCTAGCTGTTAAGGGCAAGCCCCTGTGCTGGGTTGTTGTGTGATTTTGGCGTAGTGGCCACAGTTGTTATTGCAGGATCATGTGACACACACTGGCCTAGAAGAGCTGCAACAGAAATCTATTTTATCCCATAAATGTGCCATTAATGTGACCCTGACTGGCCGATTGCTTGTCCAACCAGAGGAAGCAGTCGTCATTAAGCCGAGCACCAGACCTACTGGACATGCTGAACAGATCAGCGATGTAGGCAGTGATTCAGAGGTCTGAACCAGGTTACTGTTCTTCTGACTATACCAATGAGGTCTGACCTGTGCCGGTTTCATGTGTAGCTGTAGTTCATGTGTAATCACTTCATTAAGGACTTCATCAAGAATAATCCTGGTTCCAGACCTCTGAATCATTGCCCACACCTCGATTTTCTCAGTGATTCAAATGGAGAATAATTATTAATGAATAATGACATTAAATGAAGTGGCAGTTGAATGTGATTATCAGGCTACAGCTAAATTAGATGTTTTCAGCTGGGGTTAAGTTGCGGTTTTAGCAGCGTTTCTTCTTAAACTAAAATTCATAGCCAAGCAGTGAGTCAGCGCTTTGCAATATGTGGACCAATACTACACTTTAAGTTCAGTGACTCATACTACTGTGAAGTGACTAGCCTGCTAGCCTGTAAAAAGTGTTTTTGCACTGTATTTAACAGATAACAAACTCAACAATGCCCAAAGCAGACAATAACATTTTGTAATTAAAACCTAATAAAGAAGTATAACACCAATTACAAGTTATTGCGTGAGTGAAATTCAGCATATAATCAACATGCAAACATATTTAGAGGACCTTTAAAGTATTACTGTCTTGGAATTCATCGTCAACACTGTTTCATGTAGTGAAAGTCATTGTAAAGTTCGGATCATATATGTATAATAAAACTGTGTTGATTGTTGTTGAAATAGTGTTATATTATTGAATTGTACTTCATAGGCAATGGTTTGAGCAGATCTAATAAATTGTAAAATACAGGCCTTACAAGAATAACAAGGGATCTAATTAGGATCATATTATGTACATAAATTGTATATTTTTCATGGTAACTCGTAGACCGTATGTATTTGTTTTGTTTGTGTTTGTGAGCTTGTGTGTTAATCGATCTCCCATGGCCACAGGCTTGCAGAGACATTTGATTCCGCAACAGAAGTGAAGTGATCTTTCTGCATTTTCAGTCCTCACTTTGGCAGCTGCTTCGAGTACTGAAAACTCTCAGCTGAAGCCGAACCAAAGATATTCATGAATCCACCTTTACAGTTGAAAGTGATTTTTTACCCAAAGGCATAAAGGAAAAAGCTAAGCCAGGCCTCCCACCTTGAACTTTTTGCCCCAAATAATGCATTATGTAATGACCACAAATCCAAGACAGCTACAATAGTGTGGCAGCTGTCAAAGCACCAGGATACCAATTACCACATATGGCCATGTGCCATCACTAGGCCCTCTTTCTGACTTTCGCCTTCTTATGTGCCTATATGCAGAAGAAAGAGAACAAGAAAGAAGATAGCAAAGACATAAAGAAAATGACAACAGCAGGAGAAGCAAGAGGATAATGGTGGAAGGATTTTAATGAGAAAGGGAACATGTTGTGTAATGAGAGAGAATGTAAGAGAAAGCAAAAAGAGGCACAGAAAAGACACAAGGGAAGATACAAAATCGGGGGCAGCCATGATTTATTGAGGAAGTCCAGAGTTCACCCCGTCTGTCGCATTTATTTTATATACATTTGTTTATGGGTAAATGATGTTTACCAATAAATGCCCATTGCGGAGGCACAGGGACGCTTAAATCTATCCTCAATGAAATATTCACAATTATTCTTTCATTCAATCATTGTCCACACTGTGTGGCTGGAGGCTATCTCTGCATGCATTGGATGAGGGGAAGGGAAAGCAGCCAGTCCACCGCATAAACAGAACAACACACTAATGTTCACACTCACACCCATAGGCAATTCAGAGTTTTTAGTTCATGTTACTTGGATCTCTTTGGACAGTGTTGAAGAAGGTGGGGCATAAAGTAGAAACCCAAGGGAATGCAGGGAGAAGATGTAAACACCACAACCAAGTTACTGCATCTTTTCTAAAGATGTCTCGACTTATTTCAACAATTTTCCAATTACTTTGTCATCTATAATAGCTGTGTCAGTTGAATTTGAATCAAAGGAATAGTTTGACATTTTGGTAACACTTTCTTGTCCGTACGGTAAATATGAAGCTACCATCAGCAGCCGGTTAGCTTAGCTTAGCATACAGACTGAGAACATGAGTAGCCAGTAGCCTGGCTCTGTCCGAAGTTAATAAAATCTGCCTACCAACACCCCTAAAGCTCACTGATTAATATGTTATATTTTGTTTCTTTAATCCATACAAAAATCCAAGTATAAAAATGAGTTGTGATTTCATGGGGGGTTATGTACTTTTGCAGTCACTTTGTGAAGTCATTATGAGCAGAGATGTACAGGGATGAGAGTGTTATCAATCTTCTCATCTAACACTATCATTCACTAAAAGTTAATAAGCAAAGCCAGTATGTCAAACAATTTCTTTAATTGCCACAGTCATTTATATACTGCAAGATGAAGACTGGATATTGTAGCTTATGGTGATTTTTTTGTATTTTGTCTTTTTTTCTTTCACAGGTTCAAGAGTGGCTGTGTCTGAACTGTCAGATGCAGAGAGCGTTGGGGATGGACATGACCACACCACGCTCCAAGAGTCAGCAACAGATACACTCTCCTTCTCATGCAGCCAAACCAGAACTTAAACCTGATGCTTCGACTCAGCCTCCACCCCAGACACAGATCCCTCCTCAGATGCAGCCTCCAGTGCAAGCCCCTCCAGCTCCTGGCCCTATCAAACAGACTGGTCCAGCTGGCCCAGGTCAGCAACAAATAAAGCTCCCCCCAGGGGCAGTCCCTCTCCCAGGCATGGCCAAGGCCCCGTCCCAGCCTGATCTGTCCCGGAGCTCTCCCGCCCACCATCCCCAGCACCCCCGTCAGGACCAGACTCGCAGTGCGGGGAGCTCCCCTTCGCGACAGCCCCCACCTCCAGAGCAAACTTTTGGGAAGCTGTTTGGCTTTGGAGCTTCTCTCCTTAACCAAGCCAGCACTCTCATATCTGAGACTACTCAACCCCAACAACAGCCCCCAAAACCGGCCCCCAAACCAGGAGGACCTCCTGGTCCAGGGCCTGGGGCAAATAAACCCTCAGGACCTCAGCCTGCACAACAAGGGCCTCGAGCCCCTGCTCAGCAGCAACAACAACAACCCGCCGCCCAGGACTCCTCTAAACCCAAAGCTTGTTGTCCTCTCTGCAAGACAAACCTCAACATTGGCAACACAGCAGAACAACCCAACTACAACACCTGCACACAGTGCCACCACCAAGTGTGCAACATGTGTGGATTCAATCCCACTCCGCACCTGGTCGAGGTAAGACTCGTTTTTTAAATGTTTGGCTTTCAGCTCTGTACAAGAAAGCGTCGACTGGCCTGTGATGGCCTCCAGACCATGGATTCGCTAAATGAAATGATTTATTGACGTGTTTCTGTGAAAAATGCTGTGTCATAGTGCAGTTGAATGGGTTGTGTTGTTATCCATTTGTGGCTGAGTGGTCTTGAAGCGAATAGCTGCATTTTACAGAGGATTCATGTGAGCATGAATCAAGCATTTGGCTTGAGGTGCTGTCAAATGGCCAACAATTTTCTCCTTTAGTCTCTGAGATTCTTCGCGATCCTCTTTTTGTATGTCTGTGCTGGTTCTATTATTTCCTAGTATTTTTTAAGAATGCTCCATTGTTGTTCGCTTTTATTCTTATTCTTTATTCTATTATTTAACACAGATGGATCAACAAATTAGTTAAAAGTATTTAATGCAAAGGACTCGTACAAAAGAAGATTTCAGCTGAAGAATGGTTGATATTTGGATTTGTAGGCTGCAGGTTCTGTATGGTACTTGTCCACACGATGCTTTATGTAAGCCTGTGAGCTCCTTCTCTTTTGTGCTGCCTCTCTCCCTCTCTGTGTTTCTCAGTCAGGACCTGCTCTGTTCTGCTCTGTCAGGGCCTTTCATGTAGTAAGCAGAGTGAAGTCCAGGCTGTGACTCACCTCATCAGTGTGCACTCTGCCCTGGAGCTGCACGGAAATATATGGCCAATCTACTGGCAACAGAGCCTTATCAAGGTTAATTTAATGGATAATCTTAGTATTGATTAATCCCAACCAGGGGTCAGCTGAGGGTATATTCCTCCCTAAAGTGCTCCCATGTCCTCTGTCATCCATTTGGTTGACTTGCAGTGGCTTCCAGAGCCAGCCAATAACAGAGATTAATTATGCAAATCAAGTCCAATTGAATGATAGCAGTAATAACAGGCTTTCTGCAGAGCGCCGGCTTTTTATGGGAGAGCCTTGTCTTCCCAGGCATCTGGTTGTCACAGGCACTAGCAAAGGCCATTCATAGATCGCTATGGAAACAGAGAGATAATTTGTTTGTCAGGCGTCCCTTTCATGCTTGGCTGCTAAGAGTCTACAAAAACTTTCAGACTGCTGTTGCTCTGTTTTCTTGAGAGACTCTGTTATTAGGTGTGTAGTGTTTCTGCTCTGCTGGCTACAGTCTGCAGCTCAATCCAGCATAAGGGGCATTCTTTCCAAACCTGTGAACATTTTTAGTTGTCATTCCATGAGAGCTGGCAGGTTGGACGCTCCAGAGTGGGTGAGAACCATTTGGACATGGTGTGAGGCTTTGTACTTTGAATCTAGGTTTCTCAGCTTGATTTCCACAGCCTGTTTTGGCACATTCTTCCTTCTCATCCTCTCCTAATCTCTTCAAACTTTTCTGTTTCTCTGTTCTTGCTTTTTCTCGGTCTTTTCCTGCCTGTCTGTGATAGAATTGTGCTGAATTGTAGTCACCGCTCCCTTTTTTTCAGTAGGGTGTGGTGACAAAGCCTGTAGGTGCATGATTTCTTCATGTGTCACTAATCTGTCTGATTGAGTATATCAATCTGGACGTTAGACTAAAATGCCCTTTGAGTTTAATCTGTGCACAGTGGCTGAACAATCAAATAATAACAACTGCTTACCAGTTAAAAAAATGCATTTATTAAAGGACAAGGCTAGCGATATTCTATATGTTTTTGATTAGAAACACATTCCATGAAAAGACCAAATATCTCTCATTACTTTGACTTTGCTGCTCTGTCTGTGCATCTCAGCCCAAAGACAGTGGGTTCTTACTGAAGATGTTAATTTCAAAACAAGTTATGAATATATATTTAAAAGTCTAAATAATTCCCTTATATAGCTGAGCATTTCAGTTTCTATCAAATGCTAGAGACAGATGAAAGTAATGTTTTTGTTGTTTTTAACTTGCTGATTTGTTGCTTTAGTGAGATTTTACAGGTAATGAAGGAACATGTAACCCAGTGCAACAGTGGGTCTCATTCATGTGTTTTTAATAGATTCTGGATAACAATGGAGGTCTATTGCACAGAGGAATACGCTATATCAGGCCTTTGCTACACAGACAATACTTGATAGAACAGGTTTTGGTTTTGTTGATAGTAAAAGAAAATATAGAACAGCACTGAACTAACTCTTTTTTTCATCATTGTCCCCATCTATCTAAAATTGGCTTTTTGTTCCAGCTGCAAGAAGAATCAATTTTACAGTAAAGAAAGTCCAGTGTTGACAACTCAGGAAAGGCTTCCACTATTAAAGTGACAACACAAATGCTGAGAAAATGCAAATGAGCTGCTGATAGCGTGCCAAAGTAATTAAAGCAATTAAAAAACAACAATAAATGGTTAATCTACAGTGGCTATAAAAGTAGTCAACCCACGTTGGACTTTTTCAGGTTTGACTTTTTTACCACATTGAATCACAGTAGACATAATCAGGTTTTTTAACAACAAAAAAAATATTGCATTGTGAAAAAGGTGAAAACAAGTGAAAACAAATCTCTACAACTTGACTTACAGTACCAGTCAAACGTTTGGACACACTTTCCCATTCACTTGACATGTCATTCACTTGAATGGGAAAGTGTGTCCAAACGTTTGACTGGTAATGTATATTAATTACAAATATAAAATTCAGAAATATTGAGTATTAAGTGTTTAGCACCTTTACATCCTAAAGCATCACTTGTAATAGACATCCTTCCTATAATGAAATGTAACAGTACTTAAGGAGGATCTTTAAATATGATCTGTAGGTTGTGGAAAATAGAAAAATGCTGGAAATATTCACCACATGAGTGACACAATGCATAATTCATTCAGAACAAATTAGGCTGAGCTGTATCATATAAAAAAATATTCAGCCCCTTAATCTGTGATGAGACGATGAGTGCCAGCGTCTGTGCGAGAACTAGGGGAAAACCGGAGGAGGAGAGAAAGGAAAGAGGTGATAGATTGAGGAGGAGGAGGAGGAGGATGAAGAGAGTGAGAATCAGAGATAATGAGTGAGAGGAAGCCAACTGTTTCTTACGTTGCACAATATTTCACATCAATTAGTGCTGAACGTCGTGTGAGGCTCTCAGTAAATAAGATGTCCTTGTTTTGGGACAGTTTCTTCCCCCATTACGCTTCTTAAGGAGATTAAAACCAACCTCGTGTCCTTGTAGTCTCCCCCGAGTTTGGTTGTAAATAGAACATAAAATATTTTCACTGTATGTCTGTGTGTCTGCTGCTCAATCTGATTTACTGTACACTGCATGCCAATCTTAATTCCTGAACCACTCTTTCTGTCTCTCCTTCCGCTACCACGGGCCAGCTCTGTGCTCTCCAGCTTACTGAAGCAGATACAGCCTTTCTCTTGACTGTAAATACAGGTGGAGGTGTGTTTGACATATTGCTTTATGTTTCATTTCCCAGCAGTTTCACTATAACATAATTCTTCCATCGCCAGTTTTCCCACATGCCTAACATTTTGTTCCCACGGTTGGGCAGGCGCACTGATCTGACTCTGTGTGTCTATTATTATGATATAGAAGTGTGCCCTCTGTTTGTAACGAGATGGAGGCCCTGAGTGGATCATTAGTAAAAGGTCTGAATTTCTCACAGAACTGTAGAAAAAGTATAGAGAAACAGAAAACATAGCTCATCAATAATTCAATGAGGGAGAACATTATAAATAGTTCATGCAGTGTGAAGCAGTGAGGGAGCTGTGTTTGATTCCTTATGTCACATAAGGTCAGTGTGTGTTGATGCCTGTGTGTATATACTGCATGCATGTGTGTGAGGGGAGGAGAGCATGCGCGCAGGTGCATGTTAGTTTTACTGCAGGTGTCTGTTTGTATGAGGCTGACTATCAGGAGCAGGTTGTGTTTGAGATGTTAGAATCAGATATGATTCATCGGGGGAATTAAACATTGTTCTTAAACTTACAAAAAGTTTGCTTACTCTTTCAGAACATATATTTGGTCCCTCATATCAAACACATTCTGGCAACTTGGAGCAGTTTTATTCCTACATTTATACTCTCATTTATACATGCCTTTTTAACTACTAATTATGACTCTGTCTGATCCTTAATTGATCATCCTTATAGAATATTAGGGATGATCAGACAATCTTCAGTTTAATATTAGCATATCTTAATGCAAGATATACTGCTACCAGTCGAAATTGTGGGTTTGGTGGGAGGGGCTTAGCAGAGTGATATATGAGGCAGCAGTGAGAGAGGCATAGGGTTTTGCCTTTGTTGCACAGATTCTGCCTACCCCTGCTTTAAATAACCTGTTTACATCAACATATGACTCATTCTTTTCCATTCTGCTACTTACCTATTCAGTATGTCACCTTTACCAGCATGCATTCATTGTACTGTACATGATGAAGCCATAGACACCCATAGGACACATATGCACACACAAAAGGGCACTCTCGCAGTCTCATTCTGTAATATGCTGAGCTGTGACAAAGCAATTACAGTCAGAGACTGTGCAAAGAGAGACCTTTTAACAGTGTGTAATGCTGTCTGCAGGAACTATATATTGACTCAGTTTTATGTGCCTAGAACACAGGATGCAGTAAACTATGCAGTTAGCACAAAAGGGTAAACACAAAATGTACCCTTTAAAAATTGTTTGATTTTGAAAGATTTTTTATACAAATGGACCATGTTGTTGACTCAGCTGCTTATATCCAACAGCTACTCAGGGCTATACACAGATTAATACCATATCTTGAATTATAGAAATTCTTGATGGAAATTTTCAAAATTTTTATTTTTCCATTCAGGACTACAAATTGCTCGAGACTGCAGTGCCCTTGAGGATACACCCATCATAAAGTAAACACATCTAGAACATGTAGTATTTGTGAATGTGTCACAGCTCCGCAGGAACACAGTTGCCGCTCTCACACAGGGAGCCACAGTATAGATGAACATGTCATTCTTATTCTCAAACATGCTGGAAGTGTTTTCTGAAGGTTGGCACCAGCCTGTGTTTCCCTCAGGAGTCCCATCCAAAGCCAGATGGCTGCCGGCATCATGCATCCAAGCCTGCAGTGCTCAGCCTGGCTGCTCCCAAAGTGATGATGGTACACCATCACAGAATCAAACACCCACCCGGCCCTCAATCAGCTGCTTGCCACCTTTTAATACTTCCATATTCCTTTGCACTGCATGTGCTATCTGCTAATACAAGGCGGCCTGCATATAGTTCTGATACAAGAATTCAGATTCACACGCCCACATGCGTTTATCTAGCTAGCTACCCGTCTAATTTCATACAAACTGCAAAGAAAGTCTGCAAGTATGCAATGGCACATTCCCGGGGTAAATCAACCTAAAAGGAAAAATTACTAATATTATACCAAACCATAATTTTTGTCAATTCACCTTTATAAATTATTCTGTTCTCTGGCTTTATTAAATAAAGACTACCAACAATAACACCTGTATACTCCTATAGTTAGATACCAATAACGGATAACTGAGTTGATAAATCAAATGATATGATTACCCATAACTGCATCTTGTTATTTTAACAATCCATATATTGAATTGTGCTACTGACTCCTATTCTACAGTGCAAATGGTAGCGTCTTTTAAAAATAAGGTTGGACACCCACACACAGAATTGTACAGCACCCTCCAGTGCTCTTACTTCAAATGTATTAAATGAGTGTACTCACCTCGCTGTGCCAGTATGCCAAAAGCAGGAATAGATTCTTATAAAATATTAAATTGTTGGCTTGTACCTTATTTTATTTCAGCTCTTCCTCAAAAGTCCTGTAGTTTTGCAGATTTATGTGATGTGCCAGAAACATAAAATGTTTCCTTTCCATTTTTTACTTTAACACTGTGGTTGTTTTGTTCTCTTGTCTCTGCTGTTTCAGTTGTAGCCAGGATGGATCTACACATGCACCCTTCTTCTCTTTTCACGTTTCAGTGCTCCTCTCCCTCCGTTTGCATTCCTCTTTCTCCTGTCTACATGCCTTAGTTGGAGACTGCTTGCTGTTGACACATTGATTGAATTGGCAATTACTTCTGGTTGAATCGCTCGCAGTTGACATTGCAACACGGATACTCAGCCCCCTTGATTCAGTCTGTGCTCTGTTGATTTAGCAGCAACAAGAGGGCAAGAATTTTAAAACCCCTGCACATAGTAAGACTATAGCGTATTTATAAGAGGTAATACAGATGCAAACAAAAAGAGACAGAGACAGAGACGGGTGTGTGGGGTTGTGTGTGTGTGTTGTGGTGGGGGGTGGGGGGCTCTTGTAGAAGGAGCTAATAGTTGAGAGTGTTTCTAATCCGTGTTGAGGGAGTGTAGTGATCCCCCCGAGTACGGTGCTTAACTCCAACACACCATTGTAAAGATCTACCCACACAAATAAGTGCCATCTGAGAATAGTAAGCCTTGTTGGGTGATTAAACTGGGACAATGCCATTTTGACTTTGTCTGATAAATACATTAGTGTTGAAGGGACTGTAATGGTGAAACAAATGTTTTCCACCTAAATCCTGTATTTGTAATGAGGCGGTACATGTTCAGTTTTAATTACATGAGGCATGTTTACCCCAAAATCTTGTGCAACAGCATTCTCACTCGCTAATAAAATTCAGTGTGAGCCCATGCTGCAGTGAACAGGAAGACAGGAAGATGATGTGTGACGTGCAGCAATGACTGCTTCCTGTTGGGATTATGTGGCACCCAGCACAGATGGCTCGCTGGTTTGGAGGCTTAAATGCAACTCACTCTCATCTCTGGGACCTTTGTGTTTGACAGTCGGCTCTGGACTCAGACTGAGCTGGAGTTTCGTACACTGTCTAAACTCCTGTATGTCACAGACCCGCTGAGAGATCCACAGCAAAGCTCCCACAGCTGCTTTTACGCAATTTTTGTTTTTTTTAATGATTTTTTAAATTTGTTACCAGCACTGTTTTCCCTAATTCTAAACCTGATAGTGACAGAAAATAGAAAAGAGTAAGAGGTAAATACACAATGACTAGCGCCTTCAGACAGTGGGATTGCATGTGCTGTATTCTGCTAAGCGTCTGTGCACCATAAGTGTTTTTCATGAGATGTCTTTGAGGTCAACCTCGACCTGTTCCAAGCCCTGCCTGCACCAGGAGCAATATCAGCTCTTTTGATGAATGGCTATCTAGGGTGCACAGTGACCATATTGAACTTAAATTACCCCTCCAGTCCTTTTCTGTGGTTCTATCATCAAATGCCCTTCCTCTCCTACCTTGTGAGCGAATGTGCTTTGAAGCCTACAAGAGACCTCAGCATTGGCTTAATCACCTCTTCAGAACTCGTCATCTTCAAGGCCTGGTGGCTATGCTAACAAGCTTTAGCGATGCTTCAAGGGCTGCTGGCGGTGCGCGTCTATCCTCTCTGTCAGGGCCACAGAGGTGGACCAGAGCAGTCCTTCCACCCCTGCTTCTGGGCTCTCCTGTCTCAGCTCATCACTTCACCCGCCTCATCGGTGCTCCCACTCTCTCTTTCCCGTATCACCTCAGGCATGCGACTACTCCCTAATGCTGGCATTAGAAAAGAAGGAGGGGGTTAGTTGAGTGTGTGCTATGCTTAGAGGCTGCGAGTCTAAAAGGCTGGCGACACAAATGTGAGATTATGGAACGGAGACGTGTACTTGTATGTCATGGGAACAAAAAAAACACAGCCTGACAGGGAGAGCTATAATGAAAGGGAACAGGAGATTGAGAGACAAAATGAAAGAGATAAAGCTCACTGATTGCTCAGATATTACATTTAACCCCTTGCTAATCTTCTCAGTGCTGCAGCTGTCAGGCAGTCGTGGAGATGACCAGATCAGTTAGTTAGGGTCTGGGCTGCTGCTCTGACAACAGTAACAACAATAGTAAAAGCAGCATGAGGACCATTACACTCAGCCAGAGTAATGTTCCTCCCACTGCCTCCATTAGTGAAGATACAGTGGCTCCCCTGCCAGTGCAGTTTACTTCTGGGGGCGTAACACAACAACCAAAGGAAGGGTAATAGTTCTTAATGAGTTCACTTGGTCACTGTCATTTACCTGCTTTCTTATAAACACCTTACTTAGACCAACACATACAATATTTTGTCTCAAATGCATAGTGGGGTCTTTTTTTTAAAGCTGCATAAGTGCTCCCTGTGCTTTGTATACCTACAAAAACAGATGTATAGCAGATAAATCTACTGTACTGAAATATGTTATGTCTCCTGAGAACCACTCACAACTGACCGCATAGTGTGCCACCTTCCCATCCTCCCATTAACAACTCTAATGGGTGAAATGACCACAGTACAAAGTGAAATGAAATATATTTCCTACGGACACGTCATCCTCTTAAATGGCTTAAATAGCCCCCAGACATGTATGAGTTACTGTAATGTAATTGACATTTTGTGTAGTGGATTATGTCACTACTTACCTCTCTCATGCATACGAGTCCCATGCTCACTGAAAGCATGTTGATGCCCTACAGACTTGCTAACCAAGTTAAAAGGTGTGTTCATCTGCAATCAACAACGTGCCTGAATGACTAGTGTAGCATCAGTAGTCTAACTGTATATTTTAGCTTGTTCCTGTAAAGTAGTCATCTGACAAGACACCGGTGATAGGTTACAGCTTGGGTAAGTTGTCTTAAAGATGCATGTGAGATACATGAATTGTGTTTGCCTGGCAGGAGTATTAGAAATTCATCTAAAATAAAACAGGGTTGAGGAGACAGCCTTATTAACTTGTCCTGGAGACAGACATATGCGACGAGACACATGACTTGTTTGGGCTCGGCTGCTAACTGCAGTGTAAAATGGGTTTGTTTGGCTGCAGCTTGATTAACATTTTGCTAAACAGATGTATGTTCAGAGATTTGACTTTTGTTTTTGCCACTGCCTTTATTCTGTTTTTGCCTCAGAGGCGTTTTGCAAAATGCATGTGATTGTTTAATCTTCCTGTGTGTCCATGGAAGTGAGCAAATGACCCATGGCATCACCCATCCTCTGTATGATGCTGCAGACAAACTATACTGTTATAGACGAGTGCATACATTTGACTTAATCTCATTCAGTCACACTGGAATTCTGTGTCTTATTATCTTGCTGACATTAAGCCTGGATGCTGATTAAACCTTTAAAAAGTGGAGAACAGGGAATGAGTCAGGAAATATGACTGCACAATCAGGGAGGTAGGAAGTGTAGGAAGGTGAAAATAAGACACATCAAAGACTTCCTATTATACTGACTGCATTAGACAGTCTGACCACAGAGAGTGGTGTTTTCACTAAACTAAGCAGTGCTGTGAGGTGCCGCTGTGGGTGCTTTTTAAGCAAGATCGCTAAGGTATAAACACTGCTATTCATCTTCAGTATTCTCAGGGCAAATTAGCAGAGCTGGGCTAAAGGGCTTACCAAAAAGTAAGGAAACAGTTAAATACCATCCTTTGCCTTTAGGAATGCTGTCCTACAAGCCCTGAAGTGTGTGAAGTGGGATATTGGATTGTTCTTGTCCTCTAGGAAAGATTTCACCTCTTTGACGGATGAAGGAGGTGGATCCGCAGTATCTCCAATAAAGATTCAGTTATATTTAGACATGGTGGAGGTGACGAATTAGGGTTATTATATGCCTTGTTTAGTAGTTTAATACCTCATGGTGATTTGGTAATGGTGCCATTTAGATTGTGTGAAAGATTAAATCTTTTACATTTTACATGGTATTAAAACGTTTATTGAGAATTTGTCTTGTTGTTGGTATGTAACCCATTGTTATTGCTGCCCAGCGGAGCCAGGACGCTCTTAAGAAGAGATTTTTAAATAAAGGTTAAATAAAAATATATAAATTGTATTACATCTACTGTATGATTCTTGCAGATTTATATCTTTGGAGATAGCTGCTGATACCTTTCCTGTAACAGAACTGTAACAGACAATATGCTTTAAGGGCTTTCTGTAAATGTAAACATGCCCAGTAGATGTAGCAGAATGGGTAGAAATATCATTCACCTGTCTGAGCCATACTGACTGATACTGACTCACAATGAAGATGTGTGGTTAGAAAGATGCTTTCAGACAAAATGATCTTATGGGATCACTTGGATGTCTTGGTGCTTCTCACATTGTCTTATTTATGTATCGAGGGCCCCTCACTGAGGCAGGACTATCTCACAGATGTGATCGGCCCCTGTGTGCTGGGCAAAAAGAGGGCACCTGTTGCCCCTTAAGAAACAAACAGAAACAGACAGAAGAGACACACACACTTAATGGCAGATGACACACTGTTGTCCTGCAGCAACACACTCTGCTGGAGAAGAAAGTTATTTCACATGTAGACTGCCACTGTTTTGGTAACTGTAAACACTGTAATGTGCTTGTTTGTGCACATTAGTCTCAATATAATCAAGTCTAAATCTATGCAAAAAACCCTCCCATTACATTATTAGTTTATTATATGAATTAGTTCAAGCATGTCTCTATTTTGTAGCCTTGATAGCATCATCACTCTGTGGATGAGAATGTCGTTCTGTCGATCTTCCACTTTGGTCTCAACAACAAGGCCTATTGGATGGATTGCCATGAAACTTTGTACAGACATTTATGGTTCCCAGTTATCACTTTGGTGATCCCTAAACTTTAGCTAGTGCCATCATCCTCCATGCAAATTATGACCAAATGCCTGCGATATAATATCATACCCATAAGCTTCAGTTGTACTTTGTGTTTAACGCTAATTAGCAAATGCTAACATGCTAAACAAAGATAGCAAAGTTGGTAAACATTACACTCGACATTACCCAATCCATACTGGAAACCCAATTTGTACCGCTTTTGTTCTCCTTAAATGCAGAAATGAAAAGCTTCAAGTCAAAAAGGTCAAGAACATTTTAAAGTTTATTTTTACAAAAACAAGAAAGTTGTGTATTTATTTAATAAGAAATGTAATCTTTTATTTCATAACTAGTAAAACCAAAGATAACATTATTGATTAATTGATTAGATTTTATTGATTAGCCAAAATGCTTGCAGCTGCTTCACTGCTTTGTTCCCCTTAAATGCAGAAATTAAAAGATTCAGTTTAAGTCACACTTTAAGTTGATCATTGGAATGTATCTTTAGCAATACAAAACAGGAAAACATATTTTTTAAATAATTTATTTAGTAAGAAAACATTTAATCAATTAATCAACAATCAATTATATACGTTCTCTTTTGTTTTTACTAGTTATGAAATAGAAGATTCAAATTTTTCATTATTAAATCAATACACATATTTCTTGTTTTTGTAAAGAATGTCTAATATATGGCGCTTATTTTGTCATTCATTAACAAAAATGCTGGTAAAATACTTGCATTGCTTGAATAAAGTAATTGTTAAATTGATTAATTTATGAAAAATGGAATGTTTATGTATTTATTAGGACATAAAATCTAAATTAAGTAGACCACTAGATTTTGTTAGTATTGTAAAACTCACACAAAACATATTTTTTTATCAATATGTATTTCTAAAGATACCTTCCATATATCAACTTAAATTGTGACTTCAACTAAAGCTTTTAATTGACAAGGGAAAAGCGGTGACAGGAAATAGCTGCATTTTTGCATTTGCACAGAACAAATTAGGTTTCTAGTGCGAAAATGGTAACTCCTACTAATAATAAGTGTGTTAGCATTGTAATTATTGCTGATGTTAGCATTTTTTATAATTATAGTTTTACATAGCTACAGTGTGGTAGTAAAATATACAGCAACTTAGCTGTTTTTGAATGTTATTCCAACATGTACACAACTTTGTACGGTAAGGAATTTGATCTTTTTCAGATTTGTTTATTAGATGCGCATTGAGGTATATTGTGTTTTGTGCAAAAGCGTGTACAGCAGGATATTTTGCTTTTCCAGAAATATTTGACAGTTCATATAGAACCTGCTGTAGAGGTGCTTGCAACGACTCCCACGAATGTATCCTGTTGTCAATTTTGTTTTCCACTTGAGACTACTGTAGTTTAGAATTTAATTATTTTCAAATCTGAATAGTTATCCACTGGGACAAGATTCATCATGCTTTGCATGTGACCTTGTTCAGGCTGCTTTGATATTATTCTAATAAAAATAATCTCGGAGACTAATTAAAAATCAGCTTTCCCTCATGCAGGTTAGCCTATTGAACATGCTACTGTTTTTGCAAACAAGTTACGCTGACGGGTAGTGCGAGATCCATATTTGTTCCTGCAAAACTTACTGATGATCTTCTGATATATTTTGATATATTTTGTATATTAATTTTAAATGCTCTGCGTGGAACTCTACATGAGTGACTATAGTTGAATCCTGCTTGCTCAGTGGATGATCCTTCATTTCCTCACTAATCCACTGGCCTGACCACGTGTCCCCATTGAAGAAGTCCCAGGGGATTGACCTACATACCTGCTGACTCTTACTGACCTGTCACAGCCGTGGCGTGGCATGGCGTGGCACGGCCTGGCACACTGCTGTGACATGTGCTCACTTACGCTTCACATTGTGCACTTGGTAGTCTTAAACCACTGTTCATTCAGACCCAGTATAATAGAAATGGATACAGTGGCTCTGATAGGGCCCTTAGTTTGATCAACCTGCTCTGCTGATCTTTGCTTCTTATTGTGAATATTGCTGCAATGAAAAAGGATTGAATACAGTGAGTATGGTCATTTGTAGTTCATTTTATCCCGCTTGGATGTAAACTTCGACTGCTATTATTGCGTTTTTGTTTACAGTTGTTTATGCCTGTACTTAACACTCGGTGTGTTTAGGTGTTCCTGTGCTCCTTTACTGGTATTGAACGTGTGTGTGTCTACGTGTCCGGGCACCAAACTGTGCGTGACATATTTCCCCACTCACCTTAAACTCACCTCATACACACCTGCTTGGCAGCGTGCCCCCTGTGCACGTGGTAGTTAATAATTCACGCTGACCCTCTACTCCCCTGACCTTCACTTGTTAAGAATTAATTATGACCGTTAATTAATTATGTTGTATGCCTGATTAATCTTTGTGAGACACAGAACTTGAAGGATCATTATGCTGATTTCTGTCTTTGTTATCTACTCAATTTCTGCTCTTTGTTTTAACTTTGACGGTTGACGTAGCCATTGCTTTTGTTGTGCATTGTCAAAAGAATTTTACATTTAGGGAATGACCAAGGATGTTCTGATGTAAAAAATGTGAAAGCTATTGTTGAATTATTTTGGGATAAGTCATGTAAGAAGGAGGATAGACACTGTTTGACATTTAGAAGTAAAATTTTGCAGGATTACACATGATGCGTGACAGTGTTGCTGCAATATTGCCATGCACTGCTATCACGTTTTCCATTTGCTCACATTCCTCGCAGGAAGTTTGTTGCTTTTTTTCAAACGTTGCCTCTGTTTTCTTTTACATTAGCGACTTCTTTTGTAGCATGAAAAACTACCACTTAGCAGGGAAGTGATCTTCCTATCCCTCCTGGTAATGAGCACCTAAAATATTACATCTCAGTGAGGTATGTGACGGCGTTTAATGACAGCTGACATTTCTTGCTCACAGCTTGTGGTCTGGTTCCTGGTAGAGAAACCATGCGGGGGACAAACTCGTGCTGTGAGTTGACTGACAGTAAGAGGGGAATAGTGAGGTTGTGTAGGTTACACTCAATATGTCCACATGTGTTTATAAACACATTCAAATATACCTGTGTGTATGTTTGCTTGTGTGTGTCAAGTAAAGTGGGATAGTGACGTGTTCCTGTCACTACCACTGGTGCAGAGAATAAGAGCTAAGATGATAACAAAAAGGTTGGTGTTCAATTTGCAGACTATTTCAAGGCAATATTTAGTAGGATGATTGAATGTGACTCTGTCTTTGTGTTTGTTTTTTTGTTCTTCATGTTGTTGTGTGGGTGTGTTTACTCCCACTGGGCTCCATGTCTCTCTATGAAATTCTGCACTCTCTGGCTCCCTCCATGGGTAGGAAGTGTTCCATAATATTCTTGCCTCACCAGCAGGCTCTGTAGGTCTGTTATATGGGCACATTTCTGTGTGTGTATTTTGGCCTTTATTTTGTGGTTAAAAAAAGAGAAGGTCTGTGATTTACACTAGAATTCTGAGTTGAGCAGTTGAACAATGAGACCTTTTATTTAAGCCCTTTAGAGAAAAAGGTGTGCCGTTCTGTAAAAAAGTGTTTTCAAGACAGAACACAGAGTCCACTGGGGGTATTCTTAGTAGTGATCTCTCCCTGAAGAAAATGTTTTCCAGTAGCCTTGTCTCATACAGACAAGCTCCCACTATCAAAGGAGAGACAGCGTAGCTGCATCTCAGCTAAAAGGTGAAGTCACTGGGAGTGGTCCATCGGGAGATTAAAATGTATGATATAATGAAGCAATCACTACTTCAGTATTATTTAAAAGAAAGAAATTAAGACAAATTAAGCACATAAGAACAATCTTGTACCTACAATATCCTGTCTTAAATGACCGTGTTGTTGTTTTTCACATTGGATTTACTGAGAGGCAGTAACATGTTCTAACATGTTGATGGAACAAATAAATGATGCTACTCTATGTGACAGCACACAGACAGACTAGCTGGCAAACACAATGGAACATTTAGCAGCTAATGAGACAGATATTTCCCTCACAAGTTGGTGGAGAGCAAATCAGAGTTAATAGGAGACAAGTTCACATTCGCCAAGTGGTCAGAAAGTCGACCCCTGATAAATTAAAATGTATTTAGTTTGTTTTTGCTCAAGTGTATCCGGGTTCAAATAATGTCATTCGTTTTTAGACCCTTTTTCATGTTTTTAGCTGTAAGGAGTCTTGTGGAGGTGTGTAATTTATTGATTAGCATGGAAACTACAGAAAATAAACAATCATGGCAGACAGAAATCCTTTTGTGAGCCATGCTCTGGGAGACTGAGAGATTCTGTAGGGGTTTGCAATTTATTTTTTCCTTCTCTGTGCAAGTTTGCCAGAAGTAAGTTGACTCCTTTTTGTACTTCTCAGTTCTCAGTTGTTGTTTTTTTACAACTTCAAGAACACACTTTATAGCCTGAAGTTCATCTGCTACTTTTGAGTGCTCGGTCTTCTTGCTCCATTACATTTTAGCAATTTTTGCCTTCATTGGATCATTCCAAATTAAGAGAGACACTAAACATGGTTGGATTTTAATTCAAGATGATACCTTTCTTAATCAAATTAAGCCCCATCTGAGAACTTTTAATTTCTCATTCACATACCTGCTTTTAGCCCTGGTTGTCATAAGGGGTTTGCAATCTGGGTAATTAATATGCTTTCCTTGCTGCATTACATCATTTGGTGACTTTATGGGGGGGGGGGGGGGGGGGGGGGGGGGGGGGGGGGGGGGGGGGGGGGGGGGGGGGGGGGGGGGGGGGGG
>JAVQJL010104344.1:0-22249 GCA_036024295.1 Nannoperca obscura | reverse complement strand
CCCCCCCCCCCCCCAGTTGTTGTTTGTTTGCATTTGCTTTACATATAGAATAGATTGGAAATAGTTTAACAAACTGAGTTCCAGACTTTTGTTCCTGCTTATTTCAGACCTGAATTTGTGGAAGCAGTGTGCAGTTGGTTACAGATCAAGTTCCGGATCCTCCCTTGCAGCAGTCTGTGCAATGCATTAGCCTACATTTAGGACTATTCTGCTGAGTTCACTTTTTTTCAGATAACCTACATAAGATATGTGGGAGAGTGCTTGACAGTCACATTGTACAGGGTGTCTTATCTAAAAGACTGATTGAACATTGTGAAGAACTGATATCTTGCGTCTAAAAATGTCTCCTATGCCATTTGCAGCAGAGTTGTTTTTGCCTTTCCCTCAGTGACCACACGGTGTCATTCTTCATGCACAGAGGCAGCGGCACGATACTCATGACATGTACAGACACCACAGGAGGCTCGCAAAAAAAACATGTTTCACCATATTATGAATGTAAGACATGTAACAGGTGTCTCTTTGTTGATGCATGTGGAATCCTTGGCTCGCAAAGCATGCCTGTAAGTAAGACCAGCTCCAGAAGTGCTATCCTTCATGGGAGCGTCTATAGATGACTGGGATTATAAACATGATTTACAGCCCGTCAGAAGCTAATAAGATAATTTCTATAGAAAATAACACACTGTGAGATATTAAAGTGCGTCTCCCCAGTTATCGTTTTTATGATGCAGGTTTTGCATGTCTGATCAAACCTTTTCCGTTCCCTGAAGTAAAATGTCAGCTGTTATATCTATAGCCGAAGGTTTTATTAGCAGGCAAGCTTGACTTTACACACTGAACTTTGAAAGGTCTAGATGTTTATCAGATTCACTGCGCTTCTGTTTATTTCTAGAAACAATCAGCAGACCAGTGCTGGCTGACCTAGGCTCCTAGTTGCTTGATATTACAGAGGATAAGAAATGTATTTTGGTGCAAACCCATTCAATGATTTATAAACAGCAGCGGTGCTTTAAAGTCAATTCTTTAACAGGCTGGTGTTAGAGAGCTCTTAGGAAAACCTGAGAGAAACCCATTAAAGTCGTTCAACCTGCTCATGGGTAAAGACATGGGTTCACTTGATTCAATCTTATTTAGACATTAATTCACTAATTCTGCTATATCTTTTGTGGGTGGTAAGAGGCCGAGTCTTCTCTTGATTGCTGTTACAAGTTGGGTCTGACTTCACGACTAAACCAGGAAGCCGTTTAGTCTCCCTACTTTGGTGCAAAAATGTATTATTTCAGTTTTACCCTCGTTTGATTGAAGGAAACTGTGGCACACCCAAACACTTGACTTGTTCAATGCCCTTATTTGGTGAGTAGAGTCATAGAGACAACAGTCAAGAGTTTAGTAATAAATAGGATTAAACCTCTCAGATAATTTCAAAATACGGCTGCTTGATATTATCGAGTTAAAAAGCACACCTGACTCATTCACTTTTTCAACTTGAGAGTGACATATTCCTTTTACTTATTCACCTCTCTCTCTCTCTTAGCGAGTTACTCCCAAAGATGGCCTTGATGGAAATCTACTCAGTGTCTTTGGATAACACAAATTCAAAGAGGAAGTGGAAAAATGATGTGTGCCTGAAGTAAAGGGGAAGTAGAAGGACTTCTGCCCATGCAAAACAAGCTGACATTTCAATGCGGTGCAGCTTTTTATATGAAGTGCGTTCACTCATGCAAGCCCACACACACAGTCAATTCTGACTGAATTAGAGGGGGAAACTATGTTAGATCTGTAATAAAGCACTTCTGTGATGAATGATTTCAAAAATAAGTAAAGCTTCAAACAAAAGGTTTTTGTTAAGAAAAAGACGAGACTTTGTATGAATTAGATGTCAAGAAGGTCGTGGATAGCAGAGCCTGATGCTAAAATGCTAACTCCACTCATGGTTGTGGGCCTCCCTCCGTCTTCAGTCACACATGCTGGTGTCAGGTCTCATACAGTCAAAGCTTGTTGCTCTGTTGGATAATACATTTCACCGCCCAGAGCCAGTAAAGATAGAACTCCGGCACGTCTGACATAAAAAGGATTAAGTCTTTGTTTCTTATTAAGTAAAACATGTTTTCACCTTGTCCGGATGCATCTACTCCACCTCATAAACACGATTTAATGCTGCTGAATACGCTGCTTATTTATATATAAACACTTGAGATGTTTCAAATTCGTGTGACAAATGAACGTCTTCTTCTTCAACGTTAAAACTCACATGAGCCGTACTCTGCATTAGCACACACGACAGAACACAATGTGCACCGAGCTGTAACAGTTTCAGTTTTAACCCACAAAAACACAGACAGTATCAGTCCCAAGGGAGTAAACAAGTGGTAAAAAGGGAAAGCTGGTGGGTATTTTCACTCATCCTGAGACCACCTGCAGTTTGATAAACATGTGCTGCTATTTGACTTAGTGCATGACAGGCATGATTGCATTTTGTTCAACCGCAGCATGCACCAAGACCCACCAACACTATCTTTCTCTTCACTGAGGATGTGAACAGGATGTGGCTGTTTTCTCATAGTGATCAGTCTTTGCTGCGTGGTGTTACAGCTTTCACAAGTTTTCTGTATTACAAATGCATTTCATATAGCATTCGCATACCATTTTGTGTTGGATTATTTTTATTTCTGGATCCACTTTTAAATGACGTTTCAACTGCAAAGCATTGGTGCTGTAACATGTTGGTAGATCAGAGCAAGAAGAAAGACCTGCGGTTGTTCGGTGCTCTACGTGAAGCCCGTGGCACTGACAGCCATACTAAGCAGCAACACATCATAAAGAACTGGATTTCAACATCAGTGTTTAAAATATTAATGTAGGCAGTGAGAGCAGGGCTGAAAGGAAGAGGATTTATGTTGCCATGATCAGAGGAAGTGGAGCCCCTTCATGCTGGTCTTCTCAGCTCCAGTATGATACCAGCACATGCCGACATGACCCTGTTTCAGATGACTTTCCCACTTAATGTCATGTCACTCTAACAGGACACAATACCTATGGGAGAATGGGACCTAGATTTAATTTCTCCTCGGTTTTGAGCAAAGAATATTGTGACAAATGACTTTCACAGTTATAATCGGACGGCATAGTGACAGCAAGCCATACTTGTTAGTTATGATACGGGAATATGTGTCCTGAAGTGTTCAGCAGCTTCAGAGCTTTGCTTTCATCATACTCCCAACTATATGACTCCGAACATAGGCAAATAAGCTTTGTTCAATGCAAATCAACATGCAAGCCGTTATCCCCACATAAAACTCTCCAATATGCTCAGAATCCAGCCGTCAGTTGATGATTAGGGCTTCCAGAAATTGAACTGTAATGTGGATAAACATTTCCTGTTATTCTGTAGAATTACATACATGTTATTTGAATATTCGTACATTATGGTCTGGAATACTGTGATAGAGTTGCAGACAGTTGAATTAACTTTCAACCACTACAGGTATTTCAGATTGACTGCAGTCTGAAATGGTGAACAATGGGGCCCATACTGTCATTATTTGAGTATTCGTGCTGACTACAATGTTTGCTCATATTCTAGCCAGCTATCTTTATCCCCATCTACTCCAGAATAATGATGACATGGGGTTGTCAAGAAAAGCTCTCTACCTGTCACCCACTACTTTATTATCAGCCAGCTCATGGAGAGACAGTGACATGTACAACTCCACAGGAGCTGAAGGGAGAATGGCACTGATATTTACCTACAACATGTACATGTGCTCAGTGATGAGCAGCGTTTAACATTAAAGATAGTTAGGATGGGCACAGTTTTTAGGATACCAGGGTTGATGATTGCCTTCTGATGATGCCAACATGCACAGAAGCGCGCCACAAAACCAGGACTTGTGGATGAGATCTTGTGGCAACTGTGTCGATGTTTCCTATAATTTTCCCAATCTGACAGTAGGAATAAATCATCCATGTCCAATTTTCTGAAGTTTTCCTAATATGGGTGTCAATTAGTGCAAGAGTGCTACTGTGGCCATCGCTTTACAGCCTGAATACTGGGCTGCCGCAGGCAGCACAATGCATTAGCGCACGATGTGCTGTCAGAGAGGATTATTTCAGCCACGCCAGTCAGCGAAGGGGGTGGGCGCCGCTCTGCTGCACTAAACCAAGGAGAAAGAGTGGGCGGGAGACAGAGAAAGGGAGAGAAACACATAGAGGAAAGAGGGAAAGAGAAGAAAGTGTCCATTACACCAGGTGGATTTTTCCAGAGCACCGATGTTGGAACACTCTTCTGAGCTGGCCCTGGTGCAGAGTTTGTATGCCAACAGCATGCGCTGTCCCCCCTCTGCGGCTGGGATCTCTGTCAGGAATGAGGACCTGCCTATGAGGTACGTTGGGGTTGGCCCCTCATTCAAATCTGGGCTAGCTTTTGTGGAGCAGCCCGTATTTGGACTGCTTCTTTGTCTGGGCTGAATATTGTCATAGGACGTATTGTTTCCAGTTGAGGCGATCTCCCATGCTGTGACTGTGTGACTGTGGGCAGGGTGGTTTTCCTCTGGTACCTCTATATGGGTGTTTTTTTCTAAGAACCCAGAAACCATGTATTTAAATCTGATGAATTTAGACATTCGTATCAACCCCACCTTCCCTAGACAACAATGATTCAATCAGGAGTTTAGTTTTTAAATTGTATCAGAAGAGAAAAATGCCGTATAGCTTTCCCATGTTATTTAATTCTCAATCCTCCCCTTTTTAAAGTTCCACAAGGCCTCAGATACTTGCATGAACTATAGAAAGAAAGAAAGAAAGAAAGAAAGAAAGATAAATGTGTCAGTGATGCAGGTGTTGGTCTCTGAATTGCACAGGCCACTGAAAAAGACAAACCTGTGGGATTAGATATCTACTGAAACACACCCAGGCCTCACTGTACTCCCTCGGTCAAAAACAACGAAATACATAAATGATCTTTAAAAGAATAAGAAGGAACATTTACATCCATCTTGGAATTTGCATTCATTTGTTGGAACCGGACCCCAATAAGGTAGTGTTATCATGCTAAGTTCATCTTGACACAGTTCATCTAGAAAGCATGACAAGATGAAGTTCTCTCTCTCCATTTTGAGAGCCCTTTAGTTGGTCGCCATTCTGCAAATGCTTTCATGAAAGGCAGAGCTGAGAAAAAGTGTGCCTCCAAGTCCGAGGCGTTGTGTTAAAAAAAACATGATGTGGCCTATTTGGGTTTGAAGCTGGCCTATTTTTACACTGTGCGGTTTGTCACGAAAAGGGTGCAAATTGAAATGCTAGATGATGACGATGACGATTGGACTTCAGTTCCTCTGAGAGGAAAACATTTGATGTAAACAACAAAAGCATGCTACGTGTGGGGGATTATGACAGGATTACAGTAGTAATAATCTGAGATTAGGAATAGGAGGCTAGTATTAAAAGGTGCCAGCATCGAGGCACCAGTGCCTGGAATCCACTCCACCAAACATCTCTTAGAAACGCCAAAGAGATGCATGCCAAATGGTAGAAATAAACTGTTGCGATGGCATTTTGTACTGTACAGAAAAATGTACTGTATGTATTACACATACCCGCTGCACTTTACAAGAATCCTGCTCCTTTTATAGGAAATCTATTAAATGAGATCCCCGGAGATCTAATTGAGTCACAGAACATATGTGGATGCTGCAGATGGGATGACATTATTGTATTTTTCCTCCATTTTAATGAAACCTGATTCTCCAGGGAGGTTTTCGACTATCTTTTTATAGCGGCCCCTCAAGCTTAATGGTAATGCATGTTGCATAGTGGGCTTGCCTACATGTATGGCAAAATAGGTCGCATATCACATTATGCATAAAAACCTCTTTTAAGCACTGTTTAATAGAGCATACTTTGCTCTGGTGCCAAGTTGCCTTGAAATTGCTATGGATACAAGGATTAAATCGGATTTCACGATCGGGATGTTTCTTAACACTCGCTATGAATAATATTTTTGGATTGTGCAGCTGCTGGAACAATAATGAATAGTTTGATAATTTAGCTAGCCACCCACCCCACCCATGTGCCTCTATGCTATGGCAAACAGTACTTGACAACAGCCCCCCTACCTTTCCCCTCAAGTGTAGAGGCCTCGCCCTGCAAGTCCAGCACAACAAAAGAAGATAGGCTCCCCCTCCCCCAGGGAAACAACAGCCCAGCACAAAGGGGAACATGACCTGTGACCCTGGGGAAAAGCAAGACAGCAAGAAAAACTGCATTTTAACAATCTCACTTTTCATTGGAAGAGATTTATGGACCCGTCAGCAATGTGAGACAATAAACGAGCGGGAAACAGTCTTATTTATTTGTGTAATTCAATAAAAAAAGACAGGTGCCTAATTTACCCTCCTGAGTAATTATGGAAACAGGAGCAGCTTATTAATATTGATGGTAATGACCTGGGTACTATATTTAAACATGTTAAATGGCTCTCTAATCAGGACCATTCGATCCCTGACTCATCCACAGGCTAACCTCCCTTCACAATGAAGCTGGACAAGATCTAATTTTTTTTTTTTTTAAAGGCTGCAGAATGTCAGTGATTATAAGAATATGATGATGAGGCAGCAGCAGCTAAAACATCATGAACTACAAATAGGTCAGTAAACTCTCTATAGAACACCACGTGCCGGCCCCTATAGGGACATTACAGTAATTTTACATGAGGTAAAAGCGACGTGAGGCTTGCTGAGCAGCAGCAGGCAGCATGGTTTCAGACTTTTGTTGAAGAGGCCACGCCTCTGGTTTGCTGCAGCTCAGTGTGCAGCGTGACAGCGGCTTGCCTGAATTTATTTCAGTCGGAGACGAGAGAGAAATTAGCAGGAAGGAATAAGGCGGATATCGGTGGCCTCTCTCTCATGCAGTTTTGAAGAAGACGCCCCTCCCTGCACCTGTTCTGCTTCGTCTTGTCGCCGTCTCGCCGGAGTTGAGCGGACGTCGCTTCTCATTGTTAGATAGACGTTGTTTTGAGCATGACTTCGACGTACAACCTGGATTTCAACCCTCTTGCCGAAAGTCGGCTAATGGCTTCGAGTGACACAATGTAAGTAATCCAACTATCGTTACCAGCGGCGTTACCGCCTCTCTCCGCCAGCAACGCAAACATTTGAGGCTGTTTTCTTTTGATACTGATGAAGCAAACACAGTTCAGTGCGAGTTGGGAGTTAGCTAACGTTAGCTTAACTGGCGTGCTAACGTTGCTAATCGTGCGAACAGTGACCGTACGCTCACCTGAAGTTAAAGTAGTTTGTGTAACTTGGATAATAAAGGATGTAACCACAACAAAAGTCGGGTGAACAAACGTCACACAACTCCTGAATACGACTGAGCACACACCTTCTGTGCTAACACGTTACTTGAAGTGACTGGATGAAAACGCAACTAGCTAGCGACGGTATCGAATACTAGGCGCGCTACAATAGTCAAGTGACATGTGCTTCCGGAGATCACACGTTTCGGTATCGGTCCAGAAAAAACAACATTGATTCGTTTTTTAAAACAACCGTACGGTGTGTGTATTGTGTTACGTTACTTGTTCAAACACTGCATCGCCGTCTCGTTTGGTGCTTTAGTTTGTTGCCTCTGAACAAGTTTAGGTTGGCGTGTGCTCGGTCGAAACGGTAACGGTAGGTGTTAAAACTGCCCACTTATCAACTGGTTAAAGGGAAGTGCGCTGAGTAAAGGTGCCATGTTGAGTTAACGTGAAGTTTACGAAGAATATATTTCGTAGCCACATAATGTCGGTTTGTTCTTTCAGTTTTATTGGCTAAATCTCAACAGCGCAAGTGAAGCTTGTTTGTAGGCAGCGCACGGGCTATCGGCTAGGCTTGCCTGGCGCACTCTGTCTCTCTTCTGCTAGCCATCGAGCTAGCTAACATCGTTAGCCGCAGCTCACAGGCACTGGTGCCTCCGTCCATGTTGAATGTAGAGTGCTTACTTGACGGCAGAAAACACGTGGTTTGCTACATTATTGAGCCATTAATGGAAATCTTGTGACATGGCACGTAAACAAGAGAGAAAAGACATTCGCCAAGCACAGAGGTCCACATTATAACTATGTCCTCCAACATAACTGCTTATCCTGTTTGACAAACACATTTTTAAAACCACAGCTTGCTTTTACAAGGCTGTTTAAAATTTTAACGTTTGCACTTTCAGGAGTGCTATCTTTATTTTGCAGCAAACTGGGCCCGGCCCTTTTGATTTCACTTCATGTCACGATCAAATCGTTATTTTGTAAGGCTGTTTCTTCAAACCATTATTTGAAGCTATGAATGTCTGCAAGATCAGATCCCTTTTTTTAAATTCGGACTGTGAAACATTTGATCAACACAAACTTCTCAAAAATGTAAGTTCCAACTTACCAAATATGAGGATTTGCTGCTTTTGTCTGTCTCTGACATTCAATTCTGTATCTTAGATTTATTAATGTTAGTTGGACAAAACGAGCTATTTGAAGACGAAACAACGGGCTATTGGATATTATGATGGGCCCTTTTAACTATTGCAACATTTTGTAGACCAAACTGTTGGTTGATTAATTGAGAAAATAATTGGCCGATTAATTGTTCATGGAAATAATTTGTTGTAGCCCTACCTGCTTTATGACGATAATTCCCAATTTTTTTAAAGAATTTTTTTTTGTGTGTGAAGAATATCTCATTTGTGGGACTTTGGCACAGGGAGGTGGTGATTAGATCTTACCCAAGCTGTATTTGATTGATTTATCCCTGTGACTGTTGACAGTGAGAGTGACTATCAGGGCTTAAGCGTGATCCTTTGGCAGCCAACACAGCCGTAGTGCTATGTCAGTAAGCTAAGCGTCACAGATCCCTTTTGTTGTGGCCGGGGAGCTGTTGATCTGTGCGAAGTGTAAGATTTTGGCACAGGGTCCGGGGGCTGCTTGGGCCAGCTGTTCTGTTCTCTCCCCCTCGCAGTGAGGGTGGCGGCGGCAGCAGCGGTGGTGGGAGAGTGTTGTGTAGCCAGATGTTGAAGGCCAAGTGTAGGAGGGCTCTGATCTGGGCCGTCACCTGTTTCTCTGCTCCTGCTGCCACCTTGGCGCGGCAATAATTATAAGACTGGCGCTCCTGGAGCTAGACGCACTAGCCTATGTCCCCTATGTGGGTAGGTGTCATCAAAGGTTGAGCAAATTCCTCTGCAAGCTTTGCAAACAAAATATATTGTAGGACAGGGTTATGTAAGACCAGATGCACCCACCATGTCCATGAAATTATCAGAACTGTGTGTCTGTTTACTTATTAACAAAGTCTACACTAGAGGTATGTTACAGCAGCAAAACTCTGTGTCTGAGCGTATGATTCTAAAATTGAATATAAGTTAGCATAATGCTTTCAAGATTATGCACTGTTCAGGTCAGCATGCTTGGGACCTAGAATTCAGTATCTGCAGTACACATGAAGTGGAATCAGCTGTTTGGTTGAAAAAAAGCTCTTAAGTGGGCATGTCAAGAGTGGCAGTAATGGATTGGATTGAGGGGATGTGACAACAAGAAAGAACCTCTCTTTTGGATTGATGGCTTTGCGGAGCAGAACACTTTTGTGCACAGTTGTAGGCTGTGTCACAAATCACTAATTATTTATAGTATACTAAATCACGACTGCAACCAACAACGTCTATAAAATGGGGGGGGGGGGGGGAAACGCAAATAACGATTTTCTAGAGCCCAAAGTGACATCTTAAGGTTGCTTCTTTTGCCAACCAGCAGTCCTAAACTCAGACTCTTTGTTTACTGTCATTAATGACAAACAAAAGCAGCAAATATCTGACATTTTTGCTTGAAAAACGATAAAATGATAAATCAATTATCAAAATGGTTGGCAATAAATTTGCTATGATCAATTAATCGACTAATCGATGCAGCGCAATACTATATAAACGTCCGCAATTTTAAGTGAGCGTGAATTTTATGCATTGGATTATGCATATTGGTTCGCTCAGCACCAACTTCACACGTTTCATTGCTTTGATTGGATGTAAGTCTATCCAATTGCGTCCAGCGGCATTTTTGTTTTGCGCCTGTTAATAACGCCCCTTGGGAATCAAAAGTGAACTGAGAGGTTCCAGACTAATCTGCATTTGAAAATTGGTCTGATGTCAGGATAGGGTAAACGACTTAGTATCTATAATAAAGGATGTACTAAATGGGCGAAGGAGGGCGTGGTTTTGATCACAACCATAGTAAAATTAGCTGTATTTGTAAGCATAAACTGAGAGCAAACAGCTATGTGTTTAATAAGGGGAGTTTTGTATTAATTAAAGATGTTCTGTCGCCTATCACAGGTTAGGATGATAGATGATTGAGTAAGTCATGGCAGTAAGCGGCACACTCTGTCAAAGTAATCAGGTTTAATTGCCGCTTTTAGTGAGCTGTTTCTCTTCATTTGAGGTGCATTTATAAGCCCCCCTGCCTGTAATGGTAAGCTGTACCTTAAGATTTAAATTCATTCTCCTCCTGACACTGACAGATGTGTGAGCAGAGTTTAGTTGAGTATTTGACTGTTCATCCACACAATGCTTTACTTTAGCAACGTCATCCATAACCGGCAGGGGCACTTGGTGTGATTATGGAGCTAATAGGGCGGGCCTTGTCATCAGATGCTGACCGTCTGTTAACACGCAGCCCATTCAGAGGCTGATTGAACATGTCTGTCTTCATCAGGGAAAATGCTGCAATAAAATTAGGCCACAATGATCTGAATTGGAGTAAATGCCAGGAGGAAAATATTTTAATAATGTCGCATCAGAATCACAAAGTGCTGATTAGGGTCAAGCACCGGTATGGAAATTCTATAACGCACAATGCTCCCGTTTCTGCCCGCAAGCAATTTCAACTGTTGGTTGTCAATTTATTATTATTTTTTAAATAAACCTGTTCTACGAGTCTTGAGTTTTGCTCGGGGGGCCCTACAGCAACGTTCTGGAAATCCTGCTGCCATTTTCTGTGACCAGTTTTTAAGTTACAACTTCAAGTCTGTCAGGAGGATATTTTTATTCCAAGCTCATGAAACCTTATTCAACCTGTCAAAGAATATTTTGCCTCTTGTTGGAGTAGTGAAGAAAATAGATGGAGCTAGAAGAGGGAGTCTTTATGTTCTACTTGACAGCTGTCAAATATATTACCACGGCGTTAGAGGCTTTGTGTGTCTTGTTGAATCAGCTTATAAGGCCATTGGTTTCCTGAAAGAAAAAGCAACTCATGATTTTTTTGGGGGGTATTACTAGCAAACAGCTGTTTCAGCTGACTGATTTTGCCTCTTTTCTCAGAAGCATTACATGTGTCCATGTGAACTTTGACAGTTTTTTTTATCCCCAATGGTTGCTACAACAGCCCACTGCAAAGGGGTTTTAGTCTATTACTCAAAAAAGGAAGAGACTCAGCATTATGTGCAAGATTGCCCTAACAAGACTTGTTTGATCAATAATTTAATCAAAGCAACACTGATAGTTTACTTGACCTTGCAAGTGTCAAATAACATTTATAGCAGGTTTTTTAATAATGTGACCATAATTGATGAGGAGCCGTGATGTTGCTTTCCATCAGCAGCGATGACCAAACAAAATCATATGACGTGTTGCTCTGTTTGATGATGGTTTAGGGAGGAGTTACGTCCAAACACACAATGCTGAGCTTTCAAAATCATGTGCATCACTAGTAGACAAATTGGCTGTCTTTCTATTATTGGCCCAGCAAAGGTGTCTCTGGCATACTTGCGCGGTCAGAGCTCACCAACAGGACAGACACATGGTCCAGATAAATCACCTGTTTTTATGGGTGGTGCAGCAGTAAGCATGCAACTGTCATGGCTCTGGCTCTGAATGACTTGTCAGCTGCTGCAGGGCGTCTTGGAGCGTGATGAGCTGCCACATCGCAGGGCTGTTTGTGGAAGCTCAGCAAAAGACTACGTCTCTGGGAGCACTCTGCTGGGTGGTGTTGGGAGCAGAGTTGGGCAGTATTAATAATGAAATTATAGTTGTTGTTTTTTTTTAATCCACTATCCATATCAATCAAATGCCAGCATCTTTTGTCTGTTTGTGCTTTTATGTAATTTGAAATATTAGTGGGCACGCAAATAGTATTCTTTTCTGTTGATTTCACTCAGCTAGAACATTTAATTTGCATTTTAACTGTATTGTATGTTTTATGTTAAACATTTGCTTTACCAAATGATACAAAATATTTTCTCACCCTACCCCCAGTGGCATCAAGCCATGAAGATAGTCATGGTTATGACCTCACTGAATCCACTGAACAGTTTTTATTTAAACTAATTCTACTGAAGAAGTTGCCCTAGGGAAAAACATTGACTGTGTTTTAAAGGTGTTTTCATGCCAGCAGCTTTGTGTTGGCATAATGCTGCTGCTGTATTGACATAACATTTATGCAACTTAAATATCTTGACACCCAGTTCCACTGAAAGATACTACTTCACATCAGCCAGGTGCCACTTAAAGTGGACTCTCGGCAAACAACCAAATAAGCAAATTTCCCCAAATGTCAAACTACTTTTTTTAAGGTCGGCGCAGCCTCGTGGTTGCTTTTTTACTTGAAAAGCTTCCAATACGCGTGTAATATCTGGCTTTTATTCACCTTCCTGTCCGTTATTGCTCTTTTGTCTTTTTTTTCCTTTTCTTTCAGTTTCAACTCAAGTGGTCAATACAGTTTAATGTGACGGTGCTTACTGTCCACTGTACTATATCGTTCTATGATTTAATACTTTGAGGCAGACAATTTGAATCAGTCATTACTTTAGTAGTTCCTTGAGTAATATAAATGTATGACGTATAGACATTTTTGCAGTAATTTAAAGGTGGGTGGCAAAGCCAAATGTATTATTGCAGTCACAGTCTCTTAAGCTGAAGAGCCGATGGACAGCTGCAGTGGGCTTGAGAGTTTAATGAATGTGAAAGAGACACAGTGTTGATTCTGGGCCTCAACGTTTTCAAATGCTGTGACACAAATCCAGTTTTTCGAGTGAGGTTTGCCGTTTCTACATCGAGATTTCATCAAAGGGCCCCCAGCAAAATGGCGTCGGGACTGCCACTGGCAAAACTGAATAAATGGTGTCACCCACCAGTGCTGTAGCCTTAGCAGACGTAGCCTTCGATGTGTTCCAAAGCATCTCTCTGACATGGCCCATTGTGCTGTAGAGGAACGGTGAATAGTGTTCCCCAGCATGGGGGAACAATATGTGATTGTTCCCCTGCTGTGGTGAAGAAGCTGTAGGTTACTCTCTGTACCATCGCCAAAGCGCCTGAGGAGGAGATGTAAAATCTCTGTCTGTTAACCAGCGATTCGCTGAGGTTTAGAGCTCTGCAGTGCTGTTTACGTTAAGCTGTCGGAGCTGGTGGGAGGGGGACCTCACCGCTTTTTTTTGGTGGAGAGAGGCTTTTGTTTTACAAGAGCTTTTTTTTTCTTCTTCTTCCGTTTTGTTATCACTCAATGTATTGACATCCCACAGGAAGCAAAAACATTCTTACTGAGGTGTGGAGTTGAATTTCAGAAGAAAAAGAACCGAAGTGTGATTTGGTAGCATGTCGTTTAAGTCCCTCAAGGAGTTTGGTGTTTCTGCGGAGCGGCTGGGCTCAATTTGTAAGAGATGGATGGCCCGCGTTCAAAGGTCTGTATGTAAAACTGTTTTCACATTAGTGTATGTTTAAGTCATTCTCACAATCTTTACAGTGTTTTAAGAGTTTTGGTACTGTGTTGTGTCCCAGAGGTTCTTTTTTTGTTCCATTCGTCTACACGTTTTGTGTTGTACTTGTGGTTCTTGGCACTTCTTGATCCTCTGTGGTACCTACAGTGTGTATTGGGAGTCATGCTTTACACTTAACATGATTTCTCTGCCTCGACACCTGTGGATGGCTGTTGCTCAGATCGCATTCATGGGTTTCCAGCGCCGCCTCTACCCCTGTCAGTAAATGTTTGTGTGTGAGTGAGTGAGACAAAGGTGCTGTAGTACCTGTAGTGTTCCAGGTACACTGGTGGGTATTGATTCTCTGTCCCTAAGGCTTGCCTCAAAGGAAAATGGCACAATTGACTATTTCACTCCCCTCCGTTGTTGCCCTACTACCCTGAGCACCCAGATTGTTTGCTCGATGTGTTGACAATGAAATCTATACAAATGATCAAAGCATATTAGTTTTTCATAACTAATCTTAAAGACAAAGCTAGCCGAATTTCAATGTGTTGTGGTTATTCCGATCAGATTTATTCTTTTAGAAAACAAGCTAATAACAGTCTTGTTAAAACTGTCAAACATAATTGACGAGAAGTTGCATCAACAATATCTCGTCGTAGCAGATCATTTACCAATTTTTTTCCAGTTGGGAAGGCTGCCCTTTAGCTCACATGCTAGACATTTGAAAAACCAGACTGTTTTACCAAAGTGACAATCATATTCACATTAATATTTGTTTCTCAAATACCGTGTTGCTAACCTCCAGTTTCAATACGATATTGCGCTAAAGCGTCCGACCCAAAGTATCGTCACATTGTTTTTGATCTCAAGGTGTCGTCTGCCGAGCCTTGTTTCATAATTGGTCCACCACCAGTGAACTTCATGAGCACCGATTCAAACTTAAGACATACATTTTCTTTAAATCCTACTTTACTAATAATTTTTTCTATATTATTTTTTGTTTCTTTTAGCAACGGCAACGGCAGCAAGATGAACGGGTCGCTGGAGCACTTGGACCAGCCAGACCCAGACTCCATCAAGATGTTTGTGGGACAGATCCCGCGCTCCTGGTCAGAAACAGAACTAAAAGAGCTTTTTGAGCCCTTCGGAGCTGTGCACCAGATCAACATCCTACGCGATCGCACCCAGAATCCCCCTCAGAGCAAAGGTAAGACCGGGGCCCCTTTTTTTTTTTTTTTTTTTAATTGTTTGTTTGTTCAACCACGCCACAGATGTTGTTGAATGCTAGACCAGTAATTTGGGTCTTTTGTACAGTTGCTTGCCTCTTACATTTCATTTTATAGGAAGAAAAGAGAGTACGTAAGCAGTTTAATAATATTTTAGGATCCATAACTTGGCATTCAATGTTGTATTTCTTTGAGTAAATGATGTTTAAGATATAAACTGTTAGTTTAATAAAAACTGTTAGTCATAATTAAAATCTAAATATGGGTTGGTTATCTTCCAGTGGCCAGAAGCACAGGGAAACTTAGATCATTGCACGGCCACCGTTGTCCTCTGCCTGTATTTGCCTGGCTTTTAGTGGTCAAACCCAAAAGCCTGTTATTGCCACATCATCTACCATCACATTTCAGCACAATCCCCTTAAGCAACGCACAGCATTGCTTGTCCGTGCATGCAGTGCAGCTGTGTTTGTGCTTACAGGTAAGATGATTCAATAGTCTTTTGTTTCAGGGTTTAAAAAAAAAAACTTTTTCCCCCCATAACCCTGCAATATAGACCCATTTTTTTCTTTTTCCTTTACCATGCTGGTTTAAAAGCAGCATTGTATGAAGCAAGTGTTACTCAACTGCAATTTTCCATTAAGACATCTATCGATGCACTCACTGTAGAAATGGTGCTCGAGTTGAGCGATTCAGTTTAGGTTGCAATTAGAGGAGACTGAACTGGAAGCCTGCTGTCTGCAGAGAGCCTCAGAGTGCCACTGGAAGTGCTCAGTCTCCCGTAACTAACTGCAGGTGAATAAAGTAAACGACAGTTTCCCTGATGTAACTGTCCTGGGTTTACAACGCCACCCAAATTTCAATTTCCTTGATGGTTGTATGACTCACCATGGCTACAGGCACTAATCCACTCTTGGGTTTTAATGTGGTGGAACCCTGTCTGATGCTGGACTCTGTGCGTCTAAATGCATCCTGTTTTGCACTACCAGTGGATTCACTGCCAGACCAAGCCAGACAAGGCTGTTCTGAGCTGTGAAGGTCTCTGGCCAAGCGTTGACAGTAGTTTTTGAGGTGTGTCCAGAACCAGTGGCATTATTCAGCCCTTTTTAAGCCGCTGTTCTGCTGATTTGAGTTTGTAAAATTGTTGGTGGAGGTACTCCGAGAATTACCTGTCGAACTGAGTTGTCTATCTGGCGGTTCAGCCTAGTGAATCCGTGAATTTACACATTTAGTGCAGTCTATCCTTTTTTTTTTTTTTTTTTTTTTCAAGTGAAAGACATTCTCATAACAACGCTATTACTTGGAGATGAACATCTTGCCTTTCTGGCGTTTATAGTTTTCACTTTGGGCTTTTTTTCCCCCAGCATCCATTCAAATGTCAATCATGCAGCAGTATATTACAAAGAACAACATAACAATGTTGTGTTGTCACATGCAGAAAATGTGCGTCTGTCTAACTGATTAGCAGTATAATTTGCTTCTTCCTGGAATGCGCATAAAGGAACCTCTAGTTCCTGATTTTAGTTCCTGGGGCGGCTCACTTCACTGACTATTTGGTCAACAAGAGCCTTTAGTGTGTCAAGGCCACTAGGGCAGCTGTGGATTCACAAGATTTAAAAAAAAAAAAAAAAAAGAGAGAAGTTTTTTTTTTTTTTAACAAAGACGTGCACACATCTCGCGTCACCAGTGTTTGAAGGTATACCAGAAAATCTCAGGGTGCTTATTATGCCCAGTGTGTATAGATATACAGCCAACACTGTGCAGTTCATTGGGAGGCTGAAGAGTTCAAAGCCCTCCTTTTTCTTTTAGCAGAGCCCTCCCCTGTTCTATGCGGCGTGTCAGCTGTGATGGCCTATTGACATGTTAATGCAATGTTAATGTATTCTAATAGATAATCCAGCCTGATCACACTGGTCTTTGGCTCACCCAGCCTGTGTGAGGTGAATATGTTGTAGCAGCATCAGTTTCACTGTAGTCCTACTTTCCCAGTACTTTCCTACTGGGAGCAGTGGGGGCACTTTTATCAAAGCACAATGGCCTGATGATATCTGCCTTATGTTTATTTGCATAGCTGATAATACACCCTTCAGCCCCCTCTTCTGTTGTCAATCGCGCTGTTTGATTTGTTCGTTGAAATTGCTGTAATCCCACTTCCATTTCGGTTGTTTACTTTGCCACGGATCTATTGAGGAGCCATCAGATTTGCGATGGTTTTTAGGTCACGTCTACTGCAGGTCATGAAAAAATCATCTGATAACTATCATGCCCCTCTGGATGGTTTATTTAGCTCCAGTAAATCGGAAGAAGGGCTAAGCAGCAGAGAAAATAGAGCTCAGCTGGTTGTGAGAGAGAGAAGAGAGCAGCTCGATGCATATTAGAGTTCAACAGCCCTCCCCGCGGCCTGGGAGCTCCAGTAACAGCATAATACACACTATGTAGGTCAGAGACGCTGCAGTGCTCCACTTCCCCAGCCCAGTGAAACTGACAGGCTGGAACGCCACTGGCGGTCTGCTGGGACGGAAGGATGAGAGGCATTTTTTTTCTCCCTCCCCCGCTCTTCTTTTCTTCACCCCCCCTCTCCCCCACCACCCCGTTCCTCCCCTGATTCCTCTTCCTTGCTCTCACTCCTTCTCCCGCTTGTCTCTTTGTTTTCATGCCTCCTGTATGCATGTTTGTATGTGATTGGATTCTTATGTAATGCGGCACCACTCTCTCTGATGTGTTGTTTGTTTGGTGCCCCAGCCGTGCTGACCTGCCTACTGTGCATCCGTGCCTCCTGACAGCCATCTAACCCTTTGGTCAACTCAATGACCATGTCGTGCAACAGCCTTCAACTATTTCATTACTCCACTGTCCTCGCTGCAAGCTCCTACATGAGCTGTGCTCACCATCTAACAGTTGGTGCTAAGAATATCCTGTCACATGTTTCTAACATGTGATACACGAAGAACACACTCTCATTCGTTGAGCTTCTCTCCTGCTCTGCAGCAGTCGTGATATTGCGTTTGCTGTCTGTATTTTCTGCGTTTTTAATGCTGTTTTTGTCTCCTTCTCCCCCTCCCATTGTTTGTCCCTGTTTTTCCCTCTCTCTGCAGGATGCTGTTTTGTAACTTTTTATACAAGGAAAGCTGCACTGGAGGCCCAGAATGCACTGCACAACATAAAGACCTTAAGTGGGGTGAGTAAGCACAGTATGGGCTGCTTTTAGCTGCTTGAGCCCCTCTACATCCCTGGTGCAGGCTGTGAGCTATGTGCTGGACGATAATGAGCTCTCGGCTCACTGAACGCCTGTCTGGCCTCTGAAATATCTCAACCCCACTATGTACACCTCACCAAGGACTGCTCTAAACCTCAGCACACTGAATTGATAAGCCAGCTGACCCAAAGCACATGCAGGTATCGGGTAAAGTGTGCTTGACCAGGCAGCGGGTTATTCACTGAGGCACAGGACCTGATTGCCACAAAGTGGAACAAATTATTAATGCTTGTCTTCATGAATCATTGATGCACATCTACGTTTTTATTTCTCAAAGTTGGAGGTATAAAAGGAGGTCTTTTTAACAATGACGCCTGGTTGGCGTGTGTGGTCTCTTAATTCCATACCTGATTTATCTAGAGAGATTAAAGCCTAGTGTACTGGAATAAGTGCAATTGCTTGTTAAACCTCTACAAATCTGCCCTGCCTATACACCGCTCTAAATGACTATCCTTCCAATCAATTAAATCTATACCAAACAACTCCAGCCGTCAATTTAAATCAATAGCCAAGTCTATTGGAAAAGGAGCCGCTGTCAGTGAGGTTACAGGTAAATATTGAACCGGGTTGATAAATGAGTGTAGCTGGCAGAGTATACAGGCCTAGCTCTCTTCACTGGAGGACTATCAATCAGCCAGACATTTCAAATAAAGCGTGGTCTAACAGCTCAGCTCTCGAATCCCAATACCCGGTCATACTGTTACTGGCACGGACTGCAGGTGACTGAGTTTGATTTGCGTGACAGTGGAAAAGCTTGTTTCCCTCTTCCTGTTGTCTCTCCCTTCTGTGCCTCGCTCTCCTTGGTCAGTGATGCTAGCCAGTACCCATACTGAGCAGGCCATCTGTCTGCTTCTCTTTAGTGCTTGTCAAAAAATAAAACAAACCCACCACTTTTCAGAAGTAGATTACAACCTGCTCATGCATCTCACGGCTAGCTTTCTTTCCTCTCTTTCGTGTGACATGGCAGGTAAACGTACTAAAAATACATTCACTTGGAAGTTCTGTGAGTCGCCTTGAACAGAAGTGTTTATTAAATGGCTTGAAATGACAGGTCCGCCAGCAGTTGTCGTGCATCCATTTTGTCACATAATGAACACAGCTTGAGAAAGCGTTGTGTTCAGAGATGTTCGGCTGACTCAAGTTAGATTTTTCACACCTCTGATTCGCCGCACCACGTTCCGTTTGTGTATGATATAATGCTGTATAGCATCTTGAAGAAATGTAAGACCTCAAAAACTAAACCTGACTGTACATGTGAAAGCCATACCAAACTGGCTTGCTTGTCAACTATCTCTGTAAAATTGTTATAAAGAAGATGAGGGATGTTGACGGTAAGAATCGATAAGTTCAATCAAAAGTCTACAATACAGCGAGAAGTGAAATTGGATACTGGAGAATTTGATCCCCGCCATCAACTCACAGACACTCCTCCTGAATCTGGCAGTAGTGAGGGATGATGGTCTCAGAGTGAGAGAACAAAACAAGAGTTGGAGAGAAATGCTTTAAAATGGGGAGGGGGGTGAGTGGGGTGTTAAGATATGAGACTCTTGTGAGAACGAGGCCAAGCACCTTCATGGTTTTCTATTGGTGGCAAGTGTGGTGTTAACCATTTCTCTACCCTTTTTTTTTTTTTTTTTTTATATATACAGATGCATCATCCTATCCAGATGAAACCCGCTGACAGTGAGAAAACAAGTGGTAAGAGGATTCATGTGCAATGCAGGCAGCAACAAAAGGATGGGAGGTTACAGAGATGACTGTTGAGGGAAAACCCATTTAGCCAAAACAAATGGGATGTGAGATTTTAAAAGATAACAGGCTGGATCACTTCTTTTTATTTAATGCCAAAATGATAAGATGACAATGACTTGGTTCAGGGAATGTGCAGCAATACACAATTTCTATATGGTGTCAGGGGTTAGGAGGATTAAGGGCTTTAAAAGGCAACAAGGGGAGAAGAGTAGAGCAGGTACAGAGGATCTGGGGGAGAGCACAAATGGATGATGGTCACCTGTGTAGAAAAGTAGACACTGAGGAAAACAAAGCTGCAAGTTGCTGAGATTTGTACTGAAGGCTGGCACCTTGTGAGAGGGAGAGGCAGAAAATGTGGCAGTGTGACAAGGATAGGGCTTGAACAAGAAAGAGAGGTGCGTGATTTGGCGCCTGATGTAACTGCCACTTTCATAGCTCCATAATTGTTTGGGTTTAACTGAATAGCTGATCTCTTTTCATCCTTCTGCAGCGGTCGAAGACAGAAAACTCTTCATCGGAATGGTTTCAAAGAAATATGGCGAGAACGAGATCAGAATTATGTTCTCGTCTTTCGGCCAGATCGAAGAGTGCCGAATTCTCCGGGGGCCAGATGGTCAGAGCAGAGGTAGGTGTGCTCTCTGCATACGCTCGGTGCGCTTAGCCTCACAGCCGCCACCTTCAGCTTTGCCGGGTACATATTCTCATCAAGTATTTATACAGGCCCCTCCTTACTTCTCCATTTCAACCCTGTGCACCCCCAAATCAAGTGCTATTCACCTCCAGCAGCACCCATTGCATCGCCATAGTCTATCCTCCCGTCACTGTTACACTCAGCCTCCACAGCTCACAGTGAAGGGCCACTGCACTTGCTGTCCGGCACAATGGCCCGTCGCCTTGGCAACCGCTGGCTGCCGGTGTTCGTGGGCTCAGCTGGCAGGCGGCTCGGCTCGGCTCCTCCTCTACCGCCTCCTTCATCACACTCTACAAAGGCTGGAATTAGCCTGTAGTCGCATCTCCTACATAGCTCTTTGCTGCATAAAGCCTCAGATTGCAGGCAGCACGAGGCTCTCGTGTTGATGTATGCGATACAACCTCATAGCAGAGACAGTTGGCCATGAATTTCTGCTCTTTTTAGTAAATGTACGCAGTGTAACCACAATTTGGTTACCTCAGTACCATTTAATGTGAGCAGATCTTGCACATTTTAGCAAATCAAAGCCTTTCAGTGTGTATTCATGTGTGCCTTTTATGTGTATGTAATCACGTTGACTGTTTCACCATGACACCAGATAGTCGAGCCTCTTTGGGTGGCAATTTAATCCGTCGATCACTGTGCTCATGTGACACGTGTTACTGTTCTCCTTGTTGTGTTTTCTTCTGTGTGCTAACCAGTGAGGGTGGTTCTGTGTGCTTGGGAGTTGCCATTTTCTGTACTGTAATGTGTTTTTTTGGGGTTCATAACGAGTTGTCCAAACCTTTTGTCTTGTTTTGTTTCTTCTTGTCCCTCCCTTCCTCCCCCCCCCTTTCCTATTGTTCCCCCCCCTACAGGCTGTGCGTTTGTCACATTTGCTACCAGGGCAATGGCACAGAGTGCAATCAAAACCATGCATCACTCTCAGACTATGGAGGTACTGTACCCCTTAGCACCTATTTCTCATTTTCCCCCCTTCCCCCCCTCATACATTCTGCTGCCCCCTTGTGTTGGAAAGATGAACATGTTCAAGCAGATGGCATCCATTCATCAGAGCATGAGTCATTTCCAAAACCACTCTTGCTAATTACAAAATTACATTGTCATCTGCAAAATAATTGAATAAAACTTGAAACATAGCTGCTGAATCCGTAACTTACAGGACACAAGGAGAATTGCTGTCATCTCTAATTTTGGGCTGAACTAAAAGCATCTCATTTATTGATTCTGATAATATTTTAGAGCCAAGCCATCACAGTCTGCCATAATCAATCTTTATTTTGGACCACAGGGAAAAGAACCCACACCATCAAATATAGGTTAACAAAGAATTAACCCAGACTGGAACCCTATTAGATTTCTTCAAAAACTGGGTCCATGTCATCGTGTAGCCAATGGTGTCTTTGCGGAAGTGGAGCAGCAGTAATTTGACAGCTAGCAGGTCAGAGGCTCCCCAGTGAAGCATCAGACCAAGTCTAATTAGGAGCCCAACCAAACATAACACTCCTACCAGATTAAACACAGGTCCCAGTGGCGGTGCCCCCGGTGGGGGGGGGGGGGGGGGGGGGGGGGGGGGGGGGGGGGGGGGGGGGGGGGGGGGGGGGGGGGGGGGGGGGGGGGGGGG
>JAVQJL010104342.1:0-23464 GCA_036024295.1 Nannoperca obscura | reverse complement strand
CCCCCCCCCCCCCCCCCCCCCCCCCCCCCCCCCCCCCCCCCCCCCCCCCCCCCCCCCCCCCCCCCCCCCCCCCCCCCCCCCCCCCCCCCCCCAAGAAAAAGGCCAAGCAGATCGGTATCTTCTTGTGATATTTGTAGAAACTCTCAATGTCATAGCAAATAAACTCTTGGCTTGCTGAGGGTTGGCTGCAGTTACTGAGGTCAAACTGCCAAATAAAGCTTATTTTGAACCCAGTTAGACTCACAGATGTATTTTGAAAATATTAAGCTGTCAGACGATGGAACCTAACTAAGTAAATAGTCCGAGGATATTCATTTCATATAATCTGTTAATAGGTTAGGTTTATAGTGAAATCATTTATGTCCTGGCAAATAAAAAAATACTCATATTTGGTAAAAGAATTAGCACTGGAGGCAATACTGCGATATAAACATATAAACAGGTAAATTCATGGATTCAAAATGTCACCTAAATAAAAGCATGTACGTTTTATTATAGTATGAGCCATGCACTATTACACGTTATATTACTGCATTATCAGTACTGATGCATTCATGTGGAAGTAGCATTGAACGTTGTAGCTGGTTCCAATGGAGACATTTTACACTTTTGGGTAGTTTCATCCATAATACGTCATATTTTCTAAACTCTACATGTGTTTTGTTTGTCAGATCTTGGAATGTAAAGTAACTAAAGCTGTCAAATAAATGTAGTTTGTACTCACGAAGCCGTCAGTCAACAGTGCACGTTAACACTTCACAAGCGATTTGAAGGAATACTGGAGATCGGGGCAGATTTTAAGTGAGCATCACATTTTGTGTGTGTGTTTTTCTGTGTTGTTCGTCACTTAACAACTCTAAAAAAATGTGGTCTGAAACTCGAAGCTCTGCCAGACTGTCAAGTGTCTCACTGCTGGGCGAACCAGGAGAGGACCGGCTCACAACTTGGCTCAGTCCCTCACAGTTTTCTGTTGTATAATCTGTCACATGTGATGCATTAGCACTCATCAGCCTAATATACAAGATTCAACAGTTGAAAAAAAATCCAGAGAATTTCATAGAATCATGAGGACGTATAATTGTATTTCTGGTAGCTGAGGACTGACTAACTCCTACTAGTGTAAGACAGTAAAACAAAATGTCTGTGAAAAGCAGCAAGTGATATAAAACATGAGCGGACGTGCAGAAGAACTTTAAAATACCAGGTCAAACCTTTTGGGAAAGATTCATTCATTTGAAAATGACTTCTTTTGGCGCTTTCTAGTGGTCGTATCAAGAACGATGGAGCTGAAAGCAACACAAGAACTGTGTTTCAGTTCAGGGGCCGCATCTGTCCGAGGACGCGGACTTCATAGACGGCGATGGAGCGTTGTTAAATGCGGTGGATTTCCTGTATGTGTCACCAGCGTCATGAAGTCCGACTGCTGTTGACGGTATGTTTGGGGACACCATTTTTTCTTTCACGCAATGAATCTTGAGATAGTTTGGACCAGTGGAGCCTCCAAATTTGGGAAAAGAAGACCACATTTAAAGGAGCCTTCAAACTGAGACAGATTGGGACTGTTCGGTCTTCAGATGCAGCCTTCGAAGGACGTGCCATATTTTTTCACTGTCAGTTTCATTCTTCAACAAACAACTTTTCTGTGACAAACCACTGAACACGGTGCAACGCGTGACGAGACGCAAGTGATGCACTCTTAAAATATTGCAGGAAGTGAAATGAGAAAGATTGGAAGTTGAATTTGTTTTTACTTCACTCAAATAAGGTCAAATCTTTCTTGGAGGCTTTGTTCTTTGTAATCTGCCAAGAAACTGACAAAAAAGAAGTGATGCAGTGGTGCATCAGGAAGTTTATCCTTAACCAGGTGTGGCTGAATCTCTGTGGAGTGGAAGATTATTGAGTCAAAGATTTCAAGACAAGTTACAAACAAAAAACAAGGTGCTGCTTGGCACGAATTCAGCTGGAGAAGGTCGTAGGTTCCCTTTAGACACAGTGTTGTAAGCATCAAACAAGCTAGCAAGTGGCTCGTGCATTAGCAAACACGTGGACGAGGATTTGTTCGCTTCCACCGGGTCTTTGCCGTTATACAATCAGGATAATTTGAACAATTCTATGATGACGAGACATGAACTTAATGGAAAAGGCTGTTTCGCTCCTTTACATAAATTGTATCTCGTGCTTAAATTAAAGCTCTGGGCTTTTTTCATTCGCAATACATTTCTTCGGAATCACACTTCAGTCTGTAAAACATGTCATTGTAAGGCACAAAATTCATTCTGAGAGTAAGAACCCCTAAACATGGCTGTGCCCGGGCTATACCCATAATCCCATGCTGGACCAGGAGTGGTTGTTATCTCTCTGTCAACACAAACATTGACACAGCAGCGAGTGCACGTGCTGCGTTTAAAGGCCCGAAAGAGATTTATTGGGCAGCACCTTCATTATATTTCTGCTACGTTTAGCTCCAGATTAATAGGGACGTTGCACTCAGGTTGCTGCGGCACAACATTGGCAGGTCTGGCTCATGCAGGGGAGTCCTCAGTGCCTACCCATGAGCCCATGGGACTGCGCAGTAAATCAAACAGGAAATGCAGCAGAAAGCCTAATAAAGTTATTCTAATGATAGCAATCTCTGTGGGATCACCCCGACGTAAATTGGAAACCCCTCTCTCTCTCTCTCTCTCTATTTTCTGCTGCGCTGCTTGAAAAAAAAAATCAAAACATGGTTTCTCAACCTCCAAATGTGGGGAAGCGGAAGCAGAAGGTTAGAGGTGTGGAAATTAATAACATTAATCACTGATTTGCTTTCCACTCTCCTCTCTTGCTCTTTGCCTTCTGGTTTTGAGGAGACACGATGAAACACGAACCAACTCAGGAGGGAGTGAAACCGTCCTTCTGATCGCATCACTCTCACATTTTTATGTATGCTGATTTCTGTGGGAAAAAAAGGCACATGCCCTTGTTTTATCCTGATTATTAACACTTATTAATTTTCAGCTGAGTCCTGTAACTGCAGCACGGCTGCAGGCCTCACGGCGCAGGACGTTTGCAGATACCAGGGCTGCAGAGTCGGGGGCCTTTAGTTGGTTTTCGACGGTCTCAGCTGTGAAGTTTTACATTCCATGTCTTGTATTTACGTTTGGGCCGACACCTCTGGCTGCCCTTTTATTCCGTCTCAGACACAACAGCTTTTGTTTGAAGTTAGCAGGCAGACACAACAACGCCGCCGTGGCTCCACAGCGCTCAGACCTTCCACCTCCGCTCACAATTCAAGCATCTCAAGCGTAACGTTGTGAAAGGACAGGATCTGATGAGCTCCCAAAGAATTCTGTTATCATCAAAGTTTGTGCCAAAGCCTCCCGTCCATTCACTCGGCTGTGTGTCTAAAGCCACACAAATAGATTTCTCAATCAATATTAGTCTTCTTCTTTTTTCTTATCTTTTTTTTCCTGGAAAAGAAGGTTGCAATGATTTTTACGAGGCAAGGACTTTATAAAGTGGATGTTAGTTTGGGCAAAAGCAGAATCTGTCCAGAATTAGCTCAAATATGAATAAATGTTGGTTTTGTTGGCTTTTCGACTCACGGTGAGGAAGTATACTTAACTGAGTGCAACCTCCTGTGAGAGCGAGGGAGAAAAATATTGCACTGAACATCAAGTCATCTCTATTTATCGAGTCTGCGGCCTGTTGTTCATTTTCTAGGAATTTAGCTGAAGTGGCCTCTTGTTTTTTGAAGTACTAATTGAACCCATTTTCCTTTTCCAAACCTGTCTTACCACTTTCATTTTAAAGCAATAACTCATCGATGAACAACACCACTCAGCAGACGCCACTTGTCACGATGGTTCCACTTATGCATTGACCAAAACAGACTCAACAAGGAAAGTTACATCACAGGTTTTCAGGCCGTCGGCGCGTCAAAGTGCCTCGCCACTTATCAGTCTGAATTGTGTATAATATATTCAGTTTTAGGTGTTTTTTAAAACCAGAGAGCTGAAAGCATCTCAGCAAATAAACTGGTGGATTTAAGGTATGTGCGTTTTCACAAAATCTGGCAGTTTCTGGACTTTTTCACAAACCTGTCCTTGGAGGCCTTTCCAATAAAATTCCCAAACAAGAAGGAGAAGAATCCCATTCAGTCTTTGCCTTTGATATTTCAAAATGTCCTTAAACCACGAAGAACCTTTGCAATATTTGAACCTTATTGAACTTAATTCAGTGGATTTAAGTAAAGCATGCTCGCATCTGTGTCAGTGTTTGTAGATGTGAGTTGTGATCTTCCAATCATGGGGATGCTGATCCAGGAGAAGTTGACACGTCCTGGTCGGCAATCTGCATGGTAGCTGAGGTGCGGATATTTCATTCAGGCACTTCTTTCCTCTGATCATAATTGCACAGCGACAGATGGGCAATGGTGGAGCACGTAAGTATACAGCGTGCATAGAAATGTGCTCTGAACAGAAACAGCTTTAAAGCACTCAGGTGTGGGCTTTTCTTGCCTACGTAACACCTACTTCTTCACCAGCCTGGACAGAGACGCATAGAAATGGTCGTAAGTTCCAGGAAAGATGCAAGGTTGAGATATGAATAGTTGTAAATCTTTGCTATTACAGGTGAATGATGGAAATTGTGGCCATTTTTTGAATCAGAGAGCTTCTCTAGCGAGATAATGGAGCAGTTGCGAGGCCTCTTGCCACCTTTCCCTCCTCGACAAGTAAGCATCAAGAGGAAAAAAGGGAGAACGGAGAAGAAGCAGTTAAATTGCCTTAACAGCTGTGCAGGGTATGAATAACTCGTTAGCTGTGTGCATTTTAAGTCATCAAATCCCGAACCCCCCCACCTACCCCTCATTTGCAAAGGGGACAGGAGGGAGGTGCTAATTAAAGTGATAAAGAGAACAAATCTTATCAAATCTGGTGCTGGATTTTTTTTTAAAGGGTGGGGTGGAGGTGTTGGTGTATGTGGAGAAAAGAAATGCAGGGTTACATCTATATTCTCAAACACTCAGGGAAGGTGCTATTTCATGTTTAATTAATTAAGCAGTCTCTTTAACTGTATCTTGACAAATGCAAAGCCAATTAGATAGTGAGGAAGACATAGTTTATTGCTAATTAATGGTTGATTCCAGGGGAAAAGAAGTTAAATCCTCTGGTGCCATACCTTTTCCTAACTGTTACAATGCTTAAATGAGCATCTATCTACCTCCGGCTCTGCTGATTGTTGGATGAACGGATGGAAACAGGATGCAACAGAAGGAACTCTGACACGAATACAAACTCACGATGTGGGCCGAGCATTAGTTAAACCACCAGACCTTCATTTTAGATTCTTGAGGAGATCTCAACTCTTTTATGGATCTACCACTTGTGTCAGATCGAATCTTGGGGGAATCTGTAAAGAGATGTTGTGTGATCTACATCTGCAGCCTAAGAACTGCCCTGGGTTTGAACGTCTCAGCTCTAATAAATGACTGGGTTCAAAGGGATCCATTAAATATAGACAATAATGTGATGTTGTAACATAGTGTGGGGACAAAAAGACTTAATGGGAATATGAAGATAAAGAAAGTTAGGTTAAGTTAGATGAACCCCAGCCAGGGTTAGAGTCACATTGTAGTTTGTCAGCTCCAACATGCCACACATGCATTTAAAGCAGAGCCCCTTGTGGACAGTGAGGGTATTACAACAATTACAAACACAAACACAAGAGAATTGACAAATCAAGTAAGAATCATTCAGATCAAATCACTTTATGAATTAGCTTTAATGACATTGGTGACATGAAGACTCAGGACCTCATGCTCAGGTCCTGCATGAGGCAGTAGACAAACTATATTCTTTCCTCTCTTTCAGTCTCCACCTGCATTCGGCAGCTAAGAGCTGGATGGTGGGATTGTAGCACAGAGATCAAGGTAAAGTTCATGGTCCATGTATCACTGGTTCATTTATCTGTTCCAATGATGCTGTTTTGTGTGGACAGAAATAAATGGACCATGAGAACACACACACACAACAACAAAAAATAACTGTTGTATCTGCGTTTCCCACTGTGTGCATGCAGAATGTGAAGTTATAAACTGCTGAGAGGTACAAGTCAAATCAAAAGAGAAGAATCTCACAATTTCTCACAATTCTGATGCCACAACCTGTGAAACGTTCCTAGAAAAGTCTTTAAACCATCCGACTGATACTGGAAACAGGTGGAAACGTTGGAATCCGTGTTGGTAAGTTTTATTTTTAGGACTTTTTAGGATTCAGTGTTTTTTTCCAGCCTCAGTTGTTGCAGTTGTGACAGCTATACTCTGCACAAGCACACTTTTGTGTCTGTTTGGGTTTACAGTACATCACAGATTAGCCTGTTATTTAGGTTACGTGCAGTCTGACGGTTTGCGTCACCGAATGAACGAGCAGATTGTTTGTAGTTCCACATTCACAATGACTTGTGTGATATTTTAGATTCTGGTGTCGTCTAATTGAATCACCTACTGACTGAGGATCTGCAGCTGTGAGCCGGTGGGTGGGGTCAGCTGTATAAACTCACACAGCGGCCTGAAGAAGGCTTGAGGCTGCGGCGATGTTTGTTGCGTCCACTTTGCGAACATGAATATACAAGTAGTAGTTCTGTTTTCTTCTACTTTTACATTACAAACCATTATTATTATTATGTTGCCACTTCTACAGACAGATGGACGCAGCGGTGTTGTAGCGACTGCAATCAAAGAAAGAACCCATCAAGTCTGATGCGTTTTATTAAACGAAATAAATGCACAGACAAGCAATGTTGCATGGGAATAACTACCAAAATGTGACGGTAAACAGAAAATATCAGAGCACTACGCGCCCTCCTTCTCCAAATCCCGTCATCCAAGTAAACTGGTAAATAACGTGAAACGTGTCAATTACCGTAAGTGATCAGAACGTGTGCAGCCTGAACAAATGCTAAGCTTGGGTTTGGATTTTCAACGGGTGGATTGTTTCTTTAAATTGACTGATTTCTCAGATATTTGACTTTTTCAGGAATGAAACAGCTTAATCAAAGTCAGCACATTTGTATCATGTTGTTATTTTAATATCAACCTACAACAAGGATTTTAATCTTTGCAAACCTTTCAGTTTCTTCCAAATCCATGTAAGTTGTGTGTGTCGTAATACTACAACAGGCCTGACCTCTGCGTGCACACCGATTTTCACAGCATTCAGATCCCACGACACCACAGCAGCAAGTCATAAAAAATGCCTTTTGTTCCTCAACACTTCCTCCCATTGAAACCACTTGTGAATTATCATTTTCTCAGGGAATACAGTCTGCCGTCATCTTTCAATTACCGTATGCCAGCGTGAGCTGGTTAAAATAGCAACATGACACAGTCTCTTTGGCGACAGAGCAACTTTTCTGTGTCGGGTTGGTAGAAACATTTCCTAATGTGTCACGTCGCCGGTTGATTTAAGTTGAGCAGGAGTCGCTCTGGTTGAACACAGTCTGTAACTACACTCGTAATGAAAGTACATGCTCTCGTGGTCAACAGGAATATCATTCGGATGTGAAGTCCTATATGTGTTTAATTTATGGGCGGTGGGTGCTTAATTGTGTTGAGAGGGGCCTTCCAGACGAAATCAATTCTGCATATAATCAGAAATGTACAACTTTTCCATCTCTGGCGCCGTCCAAAGAAGAAGCGCCTGAGCATGCTGGGGAATGAGGACGAGGAAAGTGTGCGTGAATTTTAATTGTGCTCGCAGCAACACAGCCGGCGACTGCGGGGACATACACCAGCGTTCCCTAAGGTATAAAAATTTAAAATCAACTGAGTAAAAAAGAAAGTTGTCTTAAATGGGGTGGAGGGGGGTTGCAGTGGCATATCCGAATGAAGAGGGAGAGACGGGGGGGACTCAATTCCCCAAAGATGGTTTATTATTCCATGCTAAAATGAAGCAGGAGCAAGAAGTGGTAGTCAGTGATGCGTCAGAGTTGCTCTTTGAAGACATTAAAAAGCTGAACGCACAACAAAGACCAGATGTTCCAACATGCCTTATTTATGCACCCATCAGCCTGCTTCCCATGTCCACAAAACACCAGCATATTTCTACCTTTTTAAACTTGCACAGAGCGCCCCCTGAAAGAGAGGAGCGCTGGTTTTCGGTGCGTTCGGCGTGTGCGGAGTGTGTCTCGTCATCTGGAATTGTGGGACAATCAGCGAACATTCCCGGTTCGGCTGCAATCATCTCCAGTTGAGGTTTAACGAGATGGAAACGGATGCAAAGTTCTTCTGCTCGCTCAGGACGACGGGTGCTCTGCACAGTGTCGACGTGAAGGCTGCCTCTCTGAAAAAGCTGCACCCCTTTTAGTGTTTTGCACAAAATCATGTCTTGACCCAAATGCATGCACACTACACTGAAGTGCATGCACCCCTGCACACACGCTAATGTTTTGCACGTGCACAAGTGAGCATACATGCAACAAATAGCAAACGTACTGCACATGATCTCCTCTGCAAGAGCTGCTGTGTAGCACCATCAATAGTATATCGCCTGGATTTTACTCCGAAACGCCACAAACAGGAGGAACAGATCCTTAAACAAAAATCTGTTCAGTTCAATTAAAAAACAGGGAGCTATGTGCTCCAGTGAGGGAGGGGGGGGTCGAGGAAACAAAGAGTGCTAAATTGATGGCACCACAATAAAAACTATTAGCTGGGGAGTCGACAGATGCTGATGTGCCGGTCTCCTTTCCAGGGATTATTATTTATTTACACTTCTCAATCACAGCCTCCCAGATGCCAGCCCGGACTCTGGCGTGGCACGCACACCCAGAGGGAGGAGGGGGGGGGGGGCGGGCGGAGGAGGAGGGAGGGTGTAGGAGGGAACTCTGGGTAATAGAGTAGGCTGGTGGAGAGATGGTGGCGTGTTGTTCCTTGTGAGAGGGGTCACGGGGTGAAACGTTGCTTTGACGGAGATGTCTGAGCAGAGCTTTAGTCGCGTGCCAGCCACAAAATCGGCATCTAAAATATACCTGATGTGGGTGGTGGTTTTTTCTCTTCTCCTCCTCCATCCTAATCGCCAGTGTACTAATAGGCCTGCGCGCATCTGTCACTTAGAAGCAAATTGCTTAATTTAAAGTGAAAAAAAAAACTGTACACAGAATGCATCCAATCTTGCAAAAGATTGGTTGTACAAAAGCAGGGGAACGCGGACTCGGAGGTCATTGTGACTTAATTTGATTTTGTTCAGCATCTGAAGACAACACGTATTAAGCTGTCTAATGATTGAGCTTTGATAAGACGGCAGCCATTCATAGAAACACTGCTCGGAGACACTCACTCAGCTTATATCCATTTCTTTTCTCTGTGCAGTTCGTCCCTTCCTCTGCCCGCTCCTCCCTGCTCTCTTCCCCGGAGCAGCAGTTGAAGACGCTGATTTGTATTTGTCAGAGTTGATGGAGGGTTTTTTTCTTCCTGTCCTTGCCTCGTCTCTGGCCTGGAGAGTGTCTGAGATGTGTGCCCAGCGCCTCTCAGTATGCACGTTGCCTCTCTCTTTCTCTCTCTCTCTCCCCCCTGAAAAACATCTTTATCCAGCTTCTTCGCTAATGTCTGCGGCACAGGCATCAACATGCTTTGTGCGAAATGAATTACTGCTAATTAAAAATCAACTGAAATGAGCATGCAACACTCTGTGCCCCATTAATATTTTAACCAGCAGCAGCAGTAATTAAAGCCGCACTAATTTTTTCCCTCTCTCGCTCAGCATCCACAAACCAGTCAATAAATTACATCAAAAAGTACAGGTGTGTTTCCCTGTCAGAGCTGTAATATCATGATAAATCGACATCATCCCTCATAGTTAACGGTCTCACCTCCCCTATTCGCCAGCGACTCACTACTTGCTGTTATCTTTGCCAGTGTAAATGGGAGGAGGGCGTCGAGGCCTCTTGTTTCACTAGAACACGCAGGTGTCTCAGTGTGTCTCATTTGCAGGTAGCAAATGGATGCTAAGAGCACCATTAATGGAGATGTGTTTTTTCACATTTCGCCGGGTGTTTATAAAAGACTGTCTGAAAGAGAAATCTGATGTTTCATTCATGGCTTCGCCCTCGGGCAATAAGTGTTATCACCGAGCGCCGCCGCTAAGCCCTTGGATCTGAAATGTTAGGTATCGTTTTCTCAGATCACAGCGTTTTGATTTAGTGCAACAGCTCTCCGTGCAACTTAAGCACAACAGCTCTGCCAGTTCACTCACTCGCTCGTTCTGACGGGGACTTAATATAGAAGTCAGAGCAAGATGATGAATACAGGAGGGGGATTCAGGGTGGAAGGGCCAGAAATGACGGTAGATTCTTTATTAACTTTCATGTGTGAATGTTGTGGTTTTGCTCCACTCCACATTACGCCTACAAAGACTTGACTGAAGACATTTTCTCTCTCTGGTTCTTCTGGACATGAAATAATCTCACTGCAACCTCCGTCCAGTAGCTGCTAAACGAACCTTGTGGAACCTTTTATGTTTTACCTTCGCGTTTAATCCAGGATTTTGTTGATGATGAAGTCCACTGGGACAACTCATCATCCTAGCACGTCATTTTAGTCCGTTTTCTTTCCGAAAAGTCATCATCTCGAAAGAAACGAAGCAAAATCTGCCTGTGAAGCGAGATTTTATGAGATTTTATGAATGTCTGGACAGGAGGTCAACCTGTTAAAAAGAGGCAAAGTCCCTCACCTTCTGGCGGACCACCATTGGACCTTATTTCAGAAAAGGTGTGCAATCATTTTTTAAGTGTGCCATGAATTACACAGAAGATGTTTATCAATTTAAAAGACAAGTTTGCACGTGGAGAAAGTCACAATTTGCCGTGAACATGTTACAGTACCAAGGAAGTACATCTCTCATCTCGCTCAATATACCAACACCCGTAAAAGTAACTTTATCTCACCTGCTGTGTTTTCATCCACAGATCCTGGACCTTTTATCAGCTGGGAAGTGATGTGACTACATCCCGGAGAGAGACCGATTTAGTGACCTACGTGACTTCTGAATGTGTAATCTTTCTGATTACGTATTTTCAACAGTTCAACGACAAACTGCAACTTTCTAGACTTGCAAAATGATCTTTTAACTTGACAAACATAATGTGTGTAACTCATGGTACAATCCAAACAGAGTTCAAACCTTTTTTTGTCTCTTGCCGTTGACTGTCGTGCATATTACTACTTTGCCTTTCTATAAGGCCAATCATAGTGCCTGAATTGATCAAATAAAATATAATTTTACCAATATACCTGTTAGAAATGTCCTCTAATCTTTTGACTAGATCTGGCAGGTGTGTAGCACTGAGCTGGTTTCTCTCTCCACACTCACACACTGAAGCTGAAGTGTTGACTTCAGTCAGCTGTGTGTGGCCTGAAGGAGGAGAAACGTCTCAGGAACACATTCAAATGTATTGAAGGAGTCAAGTTACCGTCTGGAACTTTCTGTACTTTCAATGACAAAGTCTTTGAAGCGCTCAGGTGAAGAACGCTGTGTTTGAATGAAGCAAAATGAAATACTTCCGAATACTCAAGGATAAGTCAGGAACAATTAGCGTTGGATCTAATATTTAAACTTTACTTGTGTTTAAAGACACCTCCCATCCTCTGACAGATCACAGGTCAGTGAGTTTGCCTTTTCTCTCTGAGGTGAAAAAGTAAAAATGTTTATTGCACAAATCAGAAACGTAACTCACAAATGTTCTCCTTATAGAAGCTGTGGTACAGATAAAGAACCTGCTTCATTTTACAGTGAGTGAGAATCAGAGGCAGGTCGCTGAGCTTCACTCTTCAGTCCAAACATTCCACGATGCACGGAAATTCATTTCACAACACGTCCAAACTTTGTCTTTATTTTGTTCTCGTATTTATTTAACAAAAACTCAATGAAAATGAAAGATAATTCTTTGTGCGTCGGCCTTAGACGGCATGCAAACCACAGAAAGAAGGAAGCCTCAGCGGAGGAGCTGCACAGCCGTAGAAACAGAGGTGACACTAAAGAGCAACAGAATCACACTGTTAACTTTCATGTTGACGAGTGAAACGCGCGGCTAAATAAAACATGCCACCAGCAGTGTAAATATTCATTTCACTGGTGTTTATATTTCTGAGCCGCGGTCGATTAATACGAAGAGTGGAGCGAGCTTTAAAGTCAGCAGAGAGTTAAATGGGTTGATTTCCTACGTGTCGAACTGGCTCTGAACAGACAACAGTCCTCCTCCCTCCACGAGTGTGAGTGGTGCTCTGCTGTGTTTTGACCTCTGCTTGTTTCTCCAGATCATTTCAATTAATCGCCTTGACTTCAGGTTGTGAATGGATGTGACTTTTCTTGCAAACTGCATCTGATGTTTTTTTTTTATTATTATATTGCTCAACTTCTTCACTTTTTCTGATACACACGCATCATTTGCTGCTGTTGTTGTATGTAAAGCTTGTATGTTTGTTTTTTGGGGGGATTTTGATGTTGTCAAGATGACGGATGAATTATTTTCTGCAGTGTTAGAAGAAGTGTTCAGATCCTTAACATTAAAACAACAACACAACAGTGTATAAATACAACTAAAAGTCATGCTTAACTTAACTAAAAAGTACAAAACTATAATAAGTCAAATGCACTTAAATGTTTTAAACTCAAAAGTACTCAATATGCAGAACAATGGCTGCTGATATATTGTGATTATTATATGATATTATTTGATTCTGATGCATCAATACAAGCAGCATTTTACTGTTACTGCTACTTTATTATTATCATGTATATCCCAGAAAGAAGAACAAAGAAAGTTTGGATTCTTTTATTGGACTTTTCTTTAATCTTTGCCTGAAACTGTTATTTAAATGAAACTATCTGGGAAATATCTCACTAATGGACATCTAGATAAACTAGGTGTTCGTTTGTGTAAACAGATGGAAACTACTGGTTCAATCTTTAAAATAAATGCTATTTTATAAAGTCATCATGTGTTCTTTATGTAAAATCTTAATCTGAATAGAAACTATAAATGATAATATTTCCCTCTGAAGTAGCATAACATGGAAATGCACAAGCAAAGTACCTCATAATTGTACTTGAGTAAATATATTTAGTTACTTCACAGCATTCGTTCGGCCTCAGGGGTCATTAAAAAGACGCCTCGTTGTTCCTGAGAAAAAAATAAATTAGAAATCAGAAGCAGGATCTTGAAACGAGGCAGAATCAGGTTGATTGCTGCACTAGAATAAAAAAAAAAGAAAGTACATTTGTTTCTGTGAAAGGCAATTTGCACAAAATAAATTGTTGAAGTAACGTTTGTGCACTGGCAATTTTCACTTTTGGGGCTCCGTGTAACAGACAAAGCAGCTTTCAATGACTTGTTACAGTTTCAGAATGCAGAGATGAGAAAGGCAAAGTTGTTTGTTGACACTTATTCAATTATTCCTTTCTCTGTTACTGAGACTCTCCTTAAAACAAACAAAATACCACGATTATCAGTCTGATATGTCGGACTGACAATCTTGTTATTTTGGAGCCGGTTGCTTCAGTGACCTGATCTGCTCGCGCACACAATTCAGCGTTTCTGTGACAGAAGGTCACGACCTCGACAACAACAACAAAGTCCATTGACTCGCTAACAATCAACATCCCAGGAGACTTCATCTGCCCTTATAGAACATGACGTGCCTGCTGATGGGACTCGTTGATAACTGTAAAACTGGCCTGAAAAGAGAGAAATGCTGCAGATTTAGCTCCTGCAGAAATCCCCCTTTTGTCACCGGTTGCATGCTCAACACCGCACTTGAAAAGAAATGGTGAGAACTAGAAACATTTCATTCCAGAGTTAAACTTACGAAGCAATCGTTCATCTCGGTCACGTAATGAAACTTTCTCTGCAGCTGCGACGCAGGACAGATGAAGCGTCTCTGCAGCGGCTGCTTCCAGTTGTGAGTTGTGTGTTTGATGCTGCGTGGAAACCGCACAGGGTCAGAGCTGCAGTCGTGATAATGGCTTAATTGTTCTATTTATAAAACGAATGTGAACGACCTCACGTCGTATCAGCGGCGGCGGCTTTGCCCCTTTGTTTCACATCTTTCAAAGGACGACACACACACACACACACACACACACAAACGAGATAAAAAACAAGACATTTTAGTTCACTCTCTCCACACACACACACACACACAAACATTACAGTTTCCAAGACGATCCCGAAGCCTCCATATCAGGGGTCTGTCTGTGTCTTTGGCCCCGCTGTCCTCGTTCCCCGCACAATGAAATTATACCACAGCAAGCATCGTCTCATGGAGGCAGATTCAAGGCCCATTTATTTGAGATTGCTTTTAGTGTAATTCAATAAAGGCTTTTTTACTCATTTATTTCCATGGTGAAATTCGTGTTGAGGAAAACCAGGGCTGTATTTCCCTCATTAGCAGTAATAATAACCATAATAACAATAATGGCATTAAAAAGCAATCATTTGAAAGATCCTGCCGTCAATTTCAGTCTCAAACTGAAAACACAGACGGACGCTGGACATTATTTTTGGGTATTTACGGGAGACAATTTAGCAAAGGCTTTATTGTCGCAGCCCACGTAGATAAATGATCAGACAAAGTGCTCTGCGCCTATAAAAGCTGAATCAAGATCAAGATATGTATATTTTTTATGTTCAGCCAGACGATGAGTTTTGTCTTGTTAGGTTTTCAATGACAATTTCACTTTTTGCCCAAATAAAAGAAACGAAGGAAGGAAGGAGCTGAAATCAACGCATGAAAAGGGGAAGACGTGTTAATATGAAAAGGAGGTGAGCAGGAGAGAGTAGAAAGAGGACTGAGAAGACAGCAGAGCGGCTCCACCGTCAGATCCATTTTCCACCACTGGAGGCCAACTGGCTATCAAGATGGCGCTGCCGTCGGTCGCAGCGGCTTACAGACGAAAACTTGGTTCTCTTGCTGATCTGCAGAGCAAGCACAGCCTCCACGAATGCCCTGCAAAAATAAATATTTGAATATTCTCCGGCACTCCTAAACCAGCTTAAATTGGATCATTTTATTTTGCCGCCTGCCCTTGCCAAAATGCCAAAAGAGTGTGGGTCTTGGCGAGCCTTTCGCGCCCAGACATGCCACCCTCCCCCCAGCCCTGCCCACCCTCTGCACTATCAGCTGACACAGAGTCTGCCCCGGGGCCGCATCCTTTCTCCTCGGCCACACTCCCGCTGCACGGAGCTGGCACACTGAGCCCACACAGACGCCGGTCTGAACCGGCCAACGCGTCCAGAGCCCCCCCGACGTCATCAGCATCAGGTGACTGTCATCACGGTCATCAGATGAGCGGAGGAGGAGGATGTGCCGCAGCCTCATCTGGCCTATGGAAAGAGTGTGTGGGGCGGACTGGTGTGACAACGGTTTCAGAGAGGTTGGAAGATGTCTGAGGAGGAGTCCGCCAACTTAAAAATCTGCTTCATGAAGTCATTTCTTTCCTAAAACCTTTACTTTAACTAGTTGAAAAACAAATTAGTCTGTACCTTCAAACAAGAAAGAATAAGGCAGATCAGTCCACTACAAAAAGAATGATTTTAAAGGATGCGTCTGGTTATTTTTTATACTTTTTTTTTCAACAATGAATTGTATTTGTGTATCCAGAGCCTGAGAAATCTTCTTCCTCTTTGCCGTAGAGCTCCAGTCTTGTCCAACTATTAAAAACACATCAGTGAGTCACAACGAGTGACCATGAGCTCAATTCATGTTTCGACTCAATCCAAAATACACCGTCCTGCTGCCGTCCAAGAGCACGCACTGTGTATTAATCCTCCACTGAAAATAGTCCCCAAATAAATGCACAGTTTCCTCCTGCTTGAGTAACATTTTCTAAAAACTACAGTGCCCAGCTGTTTTAGGAAATACTAAGGCTCAAATACTGGCTCTACATTTATTTCTGTACAGTATGAACATCTTGAGTTGTGTAATTCATCACAGCGATCATCAGGCATTGGTTGGATTATTTCTTCTTTTCCCAAATTATAAATGCAACTCTTCCTCAACCCAAGCAAGTTTCAAAAGTCTGCTGATTTCCATATTGTACAAACACACAAAATAGAACCGAATTTGTAAAACACATCAGCATCTTTTTGCAAAATGGTTTGTTGTGCTGAAAATGGTTAGTAGGTAACAGGATAACACACGCAAAACCACTGGTATGATCCTCCAAAAATGACAATGATGAAGAAAGACATTTATTTTAGTGTCAAAGGTCACTGATAGGGTTGTTTTAGGGGCTCAATTAGGATTCTATTCTGTAAAAGTGAAAACTTGCTGTTCACATTTCCGCCGCCGCTCGTGCAAACTATCTCTTCCTGTTCAGTTTAGTGTCTGTCGGAGCCCGGCCGGCCTACAGGCAGATCTTTAACAATAAGCTCCCGGTTCACTCATCTGCCCCGAGCACTGAAAGTATTCAGTGCAAATGAGGTATCGGAGCCTAAACAGTTTTACTGAAGCTCTCGTCTCAGTCGTTGCATTTCAGAATGGATTACAGCTCGTGTCTCTGCACACGCGGAGAAGTGAAACAACTGCCTGCTGAATGTGCTATTTTGCTGGTTTTAAAATTAAATTTGTGGTTTAATACGCTGCTGTGTGTGTTTTTCTTATTTTTTTTATTGTGAAGTTTGCCCACAACTTCTGGGAAATGTTTGGCCAGCACCTGCATGATTAATATTTAATGTTACTGATTTGGAAGTAAGTATTTACATGGCCTTTAATTACTCGGGTCAGTTCAAACTTACATTTATTGCTGCTTTTTTCCCCCAGATATTCACTCTTTTTCTGTGTGTGTGTACAACTCATCAAACTGCTTTCATCAGTTGTCTATAATTGCCTCATTAGAGTTCTTCTAATTATAGTGATCAAGGAATCTTCCATACATATCAGAATAAGAAAAAAACATTTTTCTCCACTTTGGTAATGAAGTTTATTAGATTCATTTTTGACAAAATGATCTCGGTGCTGCGAAGCTCACACAGAAGACATAGTGTGTTACTGTAATGTATGTAGCCACTGGTGCTCATCTCTTTTAAAAGGCTGTGTGTTGAACAACTCCAACCTTGTGAGCCATCTGGCTTCATCAGGCTCAAATTTCTTTCTTTCTTTTTTTTTTTTTTTGCAAAGCAATCGGTTCAGAAAACTGAAAAAGAGCTTCCAAGATCCAGATGGCTGGTGAGGTTACAACACTTTTGATTTGCCTTGGATCCACGATAACAGTCTGTCTTAACAACCCCGAGGAAGTGAAGGTAGACTGGCCATGAATTAGGGCCAAACTTCAGCTCAACACCTCGGAGCTTCCCCTCCCGATCATATGTTCATTTAAACGAATCATGTCACATTTTGGGAAAACAAGGCTGCGTCATATTGATAGCTGGATGTAATTCATGCGAAGTGTTGATTTTTGAATTTTGTGCATGTTTTCGTGTTTGCACGGTAACAAAAGTTGGTGTTGCTGTCAGCACTGATTTGGTGATTTGCAGGTTAAAACACTTCAGCTTGACTGCATGATTCAGATTCTTTACATGTAACCATGCCAAGTAAAACAATTTCACCTTTCAACCAGTTCAGTAATATTTTTTGCATAATTTCAGAATAATAATCACAAAACTTGACATTGATTTCAACATGTTGACCCTCCATGAAAAACATGATTGCTGTGTTACAAGACAGACAGAAAAAGCTTAATGTGAACAAAAGCTGGTTCCATTGTGCTGTTTGTCGACTCTGCTGTGTTTTCAAGTAATGACCTGACGAAGACGTTGTCTTGTTGTTTAACCCACACAACATAGTGTGAAAATGAAATGAAATGTTAACACGTTAACAGATTAGCATTGCTAGCATCATCGCTAATGACAGGTGAACCGTGTAAAAAACAGCAGCAGAGATTATTGAACTAATTTAACAACTAAATGAAACATTATTTTGTTGCCGCCAGACAAGAATATCGAAAGTGGGTTTAGTTTTTAAAGGTTGTCACTTTCTGAATTTACTGTGCATGGCAGCTACCGTATGGTTACTTTTAGGGAAAGATCATGATAACAGTCACAAAAATGGAGATATTGTTTGCAGGACTGTGACGGGACACAAACTCTGGTCTCCTGCATTAAACCAAGATGTACTACGTGCCCACCCACCCCCTGCCCAGAAAGGGGACATTACTTCCTGCATCGGCACTGAACGTCGACGTCGGACGTAAATCGTGTGGTGCAGAATCTTCAAACATGGACGTAATCTTCTGGGATAATGGGCTGTGTAATTATACTGTATATCAAATGTAGGTGGTCCACGTGAAACGTCAATTGTACCTTTAAGTGAGTGTGTGACATGACAAGCTGTAGGACCATCTGTTGGACTTGAACGTGTGAAACCTTTTTTCCTTTCATGACGTGTCCACGTGCATCTGTGCTCCTTCCTGTTTCCTAAAAACCACGGTGTCATGTCGTACGAGTGAGGACATCAGGGCTGAATGCAGCCGGCAAAACTCCCAAATGACAGAATTTACAAGCTGTTTTACAAAATGCATGTATGCTTACAATTCGTGTTAATATCATGCACTGTAAAGGGCGATAGATGTGTGGTATGAAAAGAAATATTTTACAGTGTGTGATATGAATACTGGGTAATTTCGCTGTCATAAAACAGGGGGGAGTGGGAGGTAATGAATATTACACCGTCTGGTCTGTCCAGCCCCCCCTCTTCTTTTATGTCTCTCTCTCTCTGTCTCTCGTGTAGCTGTAGCGTCCTCGGGGCTACTGGCTAACCAGATCAGGTGCTAAATTCACTAATTGAATAATTTCACTGGGCTCCACAATGGGCCCTTTGAAAAGCGCCTGCTCTTTGTGTCTGTCCTCGAGTGACTGAAAGTGGTACAGCTTTTTAAATGAAAGAGTAACGCAGGGCTGCTGCAGTGGAGTAAACGCACGGCGATGATGTGCTGGCTTTGTGTTGCAGCGTTGTTTAACAGGACCAGCCGCAAAGTATCTTGGCCCTCAAGTGTATTGGATATCAATGAGAGTGGTTTCACGGCACAGTCTGTTGAAGCAGATTTGTTGAGATTGGATGTTTGCCTGTTGAAATCCCTGGATTGACTTAGAAAGTCGGTAACAACCTTAATCCTTTCAAAATCAACTACACAGTGGATACTGTGGATGGTGCTCGAATGACACATTTAACCCCTGATTAGTGGAGGAAGCCACACAGGCTTTTGTGAAAGGGGCACAAAAGCTAAAATACAGATTACGTAGCGTGGATACAAAATATTATCTTTCACTTTCAAAAAAAAGAAATATACCGTCTCATCATGTTTTTTGATGTATAAGGCTGGTGACTATCTATATTCTCGTTACTGTTAACAAATCCCATGAAAACACCAAAACCAACAGTGTTATTCCATCCCTCAAAACTTTCCAACTTCCCCCGGCTGTGGCTCTCAGCACCCAAGATTATTTATTCCAACTAAATACACATTTAAAAAAAGGAAAAGAAGAGTCACAAATAAATACTTCCCTATAAAGAAAGACTAAATAATTTGCTGGGCACTGTAGTTATTACCAAACATTCCTCAAACAGGAGGAAGTGCATTTGTAGGGCACTATTTCTAGTCCCGGATGACAGTGTTTACTGCACTACCTTTATTTCATAACTTCAGTAACTAGTTACTTTGCAGATTCAAGTTAATAAATAGGTCTCTATGGCACAGCGGAAAATGATAAATATCGCCAGATTTATCCTTCAAAATATGGAATGACCTCTTGACCTTGAGTACATGTTTTTACCCCTTAACACATAACTTTCCTCACTTTTTTCCACCTACGTATCTTTAGTGTTGTTAAAATGATCTTATCATCTATCTGACAACATCACTGCGCAATATTCATGATGGTTATATGAGTTAAATATTCAAACCCAAGACTATGTTTTTAAAGCTGCACCATTTGATCAAATGGAAATATTCTAGGATGTTGTGTTTTTTGATTTTATACACTTTCCCCCAAAAAACTCTGACATGTTTTGGTATCTTGGGCAACTTTAGGATCTCCACTAGAACTTAAAATAAATGTTTGGGGGGATTTAAAAAAAATGTTTGGCTGCACTCAGCAATGCATTGTCAGATAGTCAAACCCTAGATGTGATCTTTTTTTTATGGCTGTATAATTACACACTTCTTATGGATGTCTTGTGCACAACTGTCGTGTGTATTAATACGACACACACAGTGCTACAGAGAAATAGATGCACACAGTTACAGTGGCTTGCAGCATGTCACCATACTGCCATCTTGCTTTTTCAAGACAACACTTTCTCCTAACACATTTGCAAATAATTTAGCACTGAATATATCGCTCGCTCTTTTTATTTTTATTTATTTATTTACTTTAAAGCATTAAACAGCATTAAACGCTGCAACACGATAGTAGAATAACCTAGAAACATTGATTTAGGAGTGAATCCCTTTCAGCCCAACCTGCTTGGGAGGGTTGGGGTTAGGAAAACAGTTTGAGGGGGTGGGGGCGGGAGGTTTTGGCCACATCAAATACGAAAACTTAATTGAATTTTTTTTTCATAACAGTCTGGGTTTGAACCAGAGTTCGCACACATCCACCCGCCCCCTGAACTCCACATCCTACCCTTCTGCCGCAGAATTACAGACCTAAAGTGCATTAAGTTTTCGGTTCTGCATGCAATCCTTTAACGCTGCAGAAATGCAACTTCTGTGCTCGTGCATTTTAATAATGAACATTTCGTGGAACCAGGCTGTCCGACGCAGCTCTGTGTCTCAGCTGAGACTGCAAATAACTCTTTTTTTCTCTAAACATAAACATTCAAAAGAAAAGCAGTGAAGGAAATCTTTACGTAATACTGAAGATTCACACCTACGTGGCTACAGCCTGCTTCTCCCCCTGGCGACACATTAAAGGAACATTAAAGGCCACCAGGAAACACTGTGACAGTGACTTTTGACGTACAGAAAGTCGCTCCGCTCTGCTGAAACATTAACATGCTGAATTCTGGCAAAGTGAAAGTTTAGATGAAGTTTGTTACGGTCCACTTTACAATCAGGGTCCAGACGTCTTCGTGATCAATTCCAATGTTTTTCTCAACATCATTTATTAATGGAAGTATTTATTATGGCATCCAAAACTCAAAGTTCCAGTATTTTACATTTTTACATATTTAACAGATCACAATAAAGAGAAACCAAAAGAAAAACAACAAATACAAACAATAAAATACATACAAACATTCAAACAAAACCCAAGGTGGCCTTAATGTTCAATAAAGTAAAAGTCTGCAGTCATTTTGACATCAATTAGACGAAGGACTGAGAACCAGGTAAGTGAAAACAGGTGAGTCTCATTCAGGAGGCAACAACATTTATATAAAACATCCCTCTGCTGGACGTTTCCTCTGTACTCTGACACTGTAAAACATTTTACTTGTGTCTGTTACCTCTGGAGTCGCACAGCAGTTGTGAGCTGTACAGGTCGAAGCTTCAGACTGCACGTGAAAACATTTAGGTTTTTCAAGTTAATCGGTGGAAGTCAGGTTTCCCTGAACACTCTGCTTGTCTCTTGTCCCTGCCGAGTCCTCCAGCGTCGTCCAGCTTCATCCAAAGCTCTGAGCCCCTTCATAACTTTCTGCCTACTTTGAAGTTCTCTTTGTGCCACTTTGGAGCCAAACACCTCGTGGTCATGGATCGCCTCATACAATCCATCTCTAAAACTGATCGGTCTATGGCACCCAGAAATCTTCGCTCCCAGTTCCCCGAGCTTAGGTTTGACTTGTGGAGTTCCCTTCAGCGCTACTCCAACCAGACCGGTGGATATTAAATGTTTCCTCGCCTCTATTTTCTCAACTCGTGACCACATCTTTCCTACTTTAGATTGACCTCTTTGATCCCCCCCTTTGTGTTGGAACCAAGATTATAGGAGTGGGGCGATGAAGGGGGGCACGGCTGCCAAGTGGCTGACTGACGAGCTGCCTTTAGCTGCACCGCTCAAGCCTGAAGCCTCGCCATGCCATCCCCACTTCGGCCCGAGCCAGTCTATATGACTTATGGAGTTTGGGCCCCTCCGCTGCCAATCCCACTTAGAGTGCAGTTTTCTGATAAACAAAAGCACATTCAAGCTTTAGCTTCTCATTTCACACTATGTGCTTTGGCTGGAGGCAATGCTTTCCTGGAGCCCCTGGCCTGGAGTCCAAAGAACGGCTCCAGTTGGCTTTCCTTTAAAAAAAAAGACGCCACATGTGGAGGATTAGGCCCCATCTTTCATACTCCACGCTCTCTGCTCGCCCTCTACTACCGGAGCCATCAGTGCTCCCGGGGAGCCGGTGAACCAGCCCCGTGGACACATGCAGGCACGCAAGCTCTTCTTTTTCTACCTCCGACACACAACACAAGCTCACCTGACTCTCTGTCCCACCCTCATCCCCCCCGCCGGCTCTTTAAACCGTGCACAGGGATTGCAAACACGAACACACAATCTCTTTCTGCCCGCTTTCTCTTTCAGAGCTGGAGTTGGATTTAAACTTTTAGTTTGGTGCGGGGGCCGCATTTCCCTGGCTATTGTAGGAGGGAGCACTCCTGACTTGACAAAAGCTGTACAGTTGTGATTCTAAATGTTCTTACAGTAAAGTTCGCGGGGTAAGCTGAGGCAGTGATACGATTTTAATTCCATAAATTGTCCTCATTGTGTCTTTGCATATTTTCACAAACTCCCATGCCTCTGAAACCTGGCAACTATAGCATTACAGCAGCGCTGTGCATATGGTGCTTCAATCGAGAGCCTGCGCCACTGACTGCAAATTTATTCCATGTCAGATGTGTATATCTTGAATATACTTAACCTGTTTGGTGTGAACGGTGCGCCAGATGGATCGAAGGATGAGAATAAGGTAAACATGATACTTAATGCTCTTTCTATTAGAAATGTCGGGGCTCAGATCTGAAGGCGAGTGGCCCCCATGAAGGCCCTTTGTCTCCAGCTAAGCAGAGATACCACAGCGGTTATTAGTGATGCGCGTGAAACGCTAGCCGAGGCGCGTGATGACCCTGGGGGCCTTGCCTGTCTCAGGGAACAGATGTGCCACCCACTCGCAACAGTTGTACCCTACCCACAGTGGCCTTGTGGGAGATGGTGGGCTAGCTGCGGACTGAAGATGATACCTCACTTAACTAGCTCCCATGTTGGCTGCAGGGAGGGTGCGTCTCTCTGAGAGGAGAGGGAGAGGGAGAGGGAGGGGGAGGGAGGAACAGGGAGGGTGTGAACAGCACACATATTTACAGGATCAATATTTACCCAAAATTTTTCTCGGGAGCCAACACCTGCTGCATCTTTGTATAAAGTCGAGAAGTTGCTGAAATGAAATTGCCTGATCTCTCTCTTGAGGCTTTCCTTCGCTGGGGGGGGGGGGGGGGGGGGGGGGGGGGGG